>JAPYZS010000281.1:0-79775 GCA_030522925.1 Trissolcus japonicus | reverse complement strand
GGCTGCCCCCGTTAGAGCTGTTCGTCTCTACTTACCGGGCATGCCCTTATGGGGCCCGGAACATTTTCAGGGCACGCCTTGAAAAATTTTTACTAGGGCGGTGCAGAGGTTAAAAGTTCTTATCGATAATAATAAACTCGATGATTTCATTGATAAGAAGGTACAGTTCAATATAAGAACACAATTTCGCTTCCATCAGGATTATAAACAAAAAATCTTGCTCGAGAAACTTCAACGAAACAAAGAAAAGTAAACTGAATTAACAGCTGAAATCTTTTAATATTCACAGAATTCGTGCCATCCTGCCCTTTTTCAATATTGTTAAAACTTTCTTTAAGTGTGTGTCAAATTTTTTGTTTGACTTGTAGTTGGTACGAACTAGTCCTCTCGCTGATTACAGCGCCACTGAATATTTTTTTTACGAGATGAGTTTGGCAGATATTTTGTCGTGGAACTATGGAAAATATTAAACGAAACAAATTAAACATTCAAATTGCGTCGAAACGTTTTCTTTTCGCGGGTTACGTCGCACAGAGCAGAGAAGTGACTCGTTCGCAAATAATTCAGCGCTTAAAAAGTTGGCATCCAGCTCGTATTAACGTAACGCAACTCGTCGGAAACATATCTTGCATCCTTCTTTTTTTCCACTTGCTTTTATTTTTGCCTTTTATGCCCACCAGTCGCGTTTATAGCGACTATAAATAACCATGCCGAAAGACTCGAAAAACATTAGAGAGGTAGCTAGTAACTAAATAGTCGAAAAATCCATAGCACAACAGAAGTGTGTATTTTTTTTCAAATGTTATCCTTGCGACGTTTCCTTGAGCTATTCTTTTTTGCCATTAGGACGCGTGCATCATTTTCTTTTTGCAGCATTGCCTCTCGCACAAAGCCAAGAGTTAAAGTTCAAAGTAGAGTATCGCTGAATAATTAGAACGTACTTTTCCCATTTTGTTACATTCACTTTGCTCCTCCTGCGCACCTCTAGCTCGCTTCCGCCAAGGCGTAACACCCTGGCACACACAGGTCGACAAATTTTCGTTATCTCAATAAGTGCTGCTGCTGCTTTTATCTTGCTGGCGTTTACTCGTTCCTCTTATTCGATAGTCATCTTTTGCCATGTGTGTTTGGGTCCCTCTTGTTACTGAGGATCACCGGGATTATATTTATTTATTATAGAATCTAAGATAAGATAACTAGTGTTGACATCCTGGCTTTACACCCCACAATTAAGAGCTACTATTCACAGATCCGTGCTCATTTTAACAGTTTCCTTAATTGAACCGAAATTAAATTTTATACCGAGAAAAAAAATCTTAAAATTTGGTAAAGAAGAATTGCTAACGTGTTTAGTAAAATTACATCCGATTATTTTATAACAAACATTATAATTCGTTCATCCGTGCCAACGAAAAATTTTGTATATGTGTTGAATGTAAAACATTTATCTTAGATAAAGGAACCTGAAATTAAGGCACATAAATCTGTCTGAAACCCCTTAAAGTTGAAACCATTTACGAGAACAACGAAAGTTTTTAACCAGAATTAAATCTATGATTTTTGTTTTTTTTTCATATATATAAAAATGTGCATTAGCGTTGGAGAATGCATTTTAAAAAATAGTTGAATGCTCTGTGTGCTAACAGTTTGATTGATACGTCTCACATTGAAGCTTTAATAACGCTACCCGAGTCAATATTTCCAATAATTGGTTTGAAATCTTAGGTCTCATAAATTATACTTGGAAAGGGTCTAAAGCGGATTGGCCGTGGGGCATTCGGACAAATGCTCTCGGTCGTGGCGAGAGCTATATTCGCGTCGGCAAAGTCTTTCAAAGACAACTCTATAGATGCCTGAAATTTTGATCTTGTTTGAAGCTGAAACTCCAAAAGTTTGAATTTGTATAAATGAAGTGAACTTGCCTCTCCTATCTAGTTCCAACTTTGACAGCCCATTCTGCAAAATGCATCGCGTTCCATTGTTTAAATCCATATTTTAAAACGTTTGCTTTAAATTGCTTTGAGGGTCATCATAAAACGAAAAAGCGTGCTCCAAGAAATTGGATGAGAGAACAATCAGACAAGAACAAAGAATTTTCTGTTTTGCAAAAAGTGAATTTAAACTGTTTACTTAGATTACATTTTTGTATACGTTTTAATTGCTTATATTACATCAAGCGACAAATTTAACTTTCATAATCAGACCGAGGTACTGGATTTGTTTTCCAATTTTCCTATATATTTAATTTTTAAATTCCCATTGTGCATTTGCATAAGGCGTAAACTCGCAATAACCATACACTTGCGATAAAAATTTCTCTGCTACGGGAAAGGAAAGTCTCGCAGTTGTCTATAATTTAACATCTCGTTGAACGCGGACGAATGTGTAATATATTTGCCTTCCGGACGAGTATAAGCGAGCTTCACTCTACGACTAACAACTTATTCCGAAACTTCGCAACCGTATAATGTATAAGGCATATTCGCGCCAGCAACTTTTCTTCATTGTTTTTTCCGGCTTGATTCCACGTATCTCGACCCATTGTGGATCTCACTCTCTGTTGACGCGACGACGCACGCAGATATAGTGGCTTGATATCACGCGAGATTAATAAACTATAAACACTCCTCAAAAAGTTACCCGAGGATTATATTCTTCCCAAGATAACCTACTTTAATTTAATTTAGTTTTCAATCAACTCTTTAGTGAACTTTTAATTAGATAGTTGCACCTGCTCAGACTCGTTCTGTATATTTTTTGCGAGATATTTTTATTATAATTTTTTTATTCAACTCCGTCGCAAGAATTTTAGCATGCCGCACATTGTCTCGCGACATTAATATTTTTGTTTCTCTCTTCAAATGTACAACGCCCGCGTTTTGCAAAGTGTGTTTTAATAAAATTTCAGTGAATGCATGAAAATGTATTATAATTTTTAATGTTGAACCGAACTTCCACTGAAAAGTGGAGTGTAAAATAAACGTAAAATTACATTAAATGTACAGTGTAATAACGTAGTTTCATCATAAATATTTCATCATAAATATATAAAATCATCATTCATAAAATATTGTAGAATTTTACACTAAATGAAGAATAAAATCACACGCTCATAGCTGATGGTAGCTCAAGGTCTTATGCTCGAAAACAACAAAAGAATATTTTATTGTCAATGTATATGTACATATTTTACACGGATTTATTACACTGATAATTTGCATCAAAGTCAATAAAAATGATAATATTTTAAACGTTATATTGTCGTTCAATTTTTGTTTGTTTGTACAGTGATTAGAGTTACTTTGCGAAAATCCTATTGTTTGAAATCCGCGGAGCAATTCAAATCGGTTTATCGACAAAGCGTTCCCGAAAGCTTGTCTCTGAACGGACCGTTGATATGCCGAGGCACACAGGTCAGTGCAGAGATACTTGCGTGTTACGTAAAAGTGCATCACTTTAAATTCTTCCTTCAGCCGTGCATTCCACCGGAAATACACTCGTTTTTAAACGTAAATGCTATTGTTCTTCGACGTTATGTGCGATGGTGCAAAATTATCACTCCGGATAATTAATCTTTGCGCATTCATTTTTTTCCTTGCAAGCTAGTATAATGTTTTTGTAAACAAGATTTGCGGCGTTTATTGGTACTCGGCGATAGCGTTCATCCTGCTAAATAGACTCTGGATCGTGGTCGACCGCAAATTAATGTGGTGCATGCCGATAATGAAAATCCAATTGAAGCAATGCTATTCTCCGCTGTTTGCATTTCTAATTGCAAATTTGCAATTGACTCAGGCGTTACCGTCGTCTTGAAAATATTCACTTGCACACGGACAAAAATATACTTCAAAATATAAATCACTTATACAATTGCTATAAATTGTATAAATTTAATATCAAATTGATATAAATTTTATTGAAAAATATACTATATATTGATATAACGAATATAAATTTGACATATATTTGTACATATATTTTTGTCCCTGTCAGATGCCCCGTTTTTGGAACGCAAGCTTATCCAATAGCGGTTAAATATATAGTCACCGTCTGAGCAGACCAAATTATTGTTTAATAGAACCAATTGTGTTTGGCACTTTCGGTTAATTCAGAATGGGTTCATTGAGCTTGTAAGTTTATCTAATTCAGTTTAATTCAAAAATGTGAAAATTTTAATCAATATCTTAATAATACTTTTTCACGAACTTGATTTCATGTTGAAAGGTTGAATTATATTATCAATTAATTTGAAGTTAAAAAATGCAGGTTTCACGCTAAAATATAATGATAAATTTTTGACTGTCCTGTCAGAATCTCGATATTTTAATAACAGCATAATTTCTGAAACGACAGTCACTTATAAGTTACAATGATACGTTCGATTTATTTTGGTAAAAATATAATTTTCACCAATTTGTCTCTTTTCACATTATCTTGTATACTTTCACTGTGTTAATTAAATGGGATAATCAGTTTTATCGATAGACTCAGATAAAATCTAAATTGATGGATTAAACGCTTCAGCGAATTAGTTACTTACGTTAAACCGATTGAACTTAAAGAACAAAACCACATCCTCTATGAATTCATGTACCATTAACATCAGAGATTAGGATTATATGTATACTAAGTTTGAACGCGCTCAATATTCATGATTTTGGTAATAATAAACATTTGTTGATACAATATTTGATAGTAATTCATTCACATGGAAACGATTCTGCTGTGGTTTCATAAAAATGCAATTTTTTTTGCTGGAAAAAGGATACATTTTGATCTGCAAATTTTATGGTAAAATGTTTGATGCACTGATTGCATAAAAAACTCACCGATATTTGAATTATTGAGATATAAAAGCTGCAATATTTCAAAGTCGAAGGTGATTAATATGTATATAGGAACGCGTGTTATTCACGCGTTTTCTCGTAACGAGTGCAGGCGGGCAACAAAGTGCAAGCTATATAACTGCACATGTGTGCACAGCTTCGGGATAAGTCGCCTATTATAGTTTGAGTCAAATCCTATAACTTGATTCGAAAGTGGCGCTACCATTCATCAGCTAGGATAATTGTGGGAAGAGCGTGAAAATAATGCCGCTGCGTAATGCTGCAATAATAATAATTGATGCGCGGATAATTAATGGCTTTTCGCGTTTCCACACTTATATTAATATTAGCATCGTGCCCGAGCGCTCTGCTGGGATAATCGAACCGAGCCATTATCAACCGATGATATATAACACGTGGACGAGTATATCACGTTGAGATTTGAATTCCGCGCATGTACGCGGTGCCATTTGAACCGGAAGCTCCGCGAGGCGTATAAAAGTGTGTCAAACAATCGGGATACATTGATACAAACAAATTATTCGCTCGAAATATGCTCCAACTGATATTCGGCACCGCGAAATCTTTTCGCCTATGTATATCGCCTCGAGTCAGTGCATTCGTGCGATGTAAAAAAAATGTACACCATTGTCAACAAGTTTTCCAATATCGTATCTGAAACAACTGGGTCGCTTCGTTTTGTCAAGCAGCCGCATTTTTCAACTTCATTTGTTGACTTCGTCTGGCGAATGTATATATGTCATGTATGAAAATGAAGCAACGTTTTTTCATTTATAGCTCGTTCCTATCGTATGCGATTGAAAATTTTAAACGAGAAATAAAAATTGGGATCAATTGATTCGCATATGGTTTTTCATTAAAAACATTTTTGATTGAAACATTTTCATTTGATTTGAATTTCTTTTTAATATTCAGAAATTGTTATATTCAAACTCGGATGAAAATCTATTATTAGAGTTTTAGTGCGGTTCATTACGTTGGCCCAATTTGTCGTGATCAGGTAGTAGATTGATAGAATCTGCAATGGTCGAACAGATATTTAGATGTCGAATGCATTGAGCTCAAATTCAGACTAATTTGTTTTCTTCGTCGACTTGTTTAAACTCTTATCGTGATTATTTTTTAAAGAAACGATCACATTTCAAACGTTCTTCCGCGAACCATCATAACATCCTTTATTTCTTCGACTTCAAGTAGTTCACATCAAAGATGCTTATCATAAAATGTTTTCCAGGAAATTCATGGATAATGAGCTCGATTGATAAATTCGACGGTCTGGCATCATTCATTCACTTGGCCTAATTTCTAGTTCTTTAACTTCAAGGTTTCGTATAAGTGTAATATAAAATAATAATAAATAACGAAATCTGTTTTCTATTATCTATGTGAAATGAAGAAAAGTAACTAAACGTAATTTTTATTGACTTATCATTTTTAACCTCAAATTACAGAAATTTACAGAATCTGACAAAAAAAAAAATATGTAGCAAAGCCCTCGAAGCCTATGGCTCCAATGCTTATTTGCAAAATTATTGATTCTCATGCCTCCCACAGCGATATTGTATCAACTACTTGTCGCTTAAAAAAGTGACCTATAATTTCGCACGTCAAACACAGCTTCAGATAATATTCGTTCGGAAATCCAATGTTTCACTGCGGCAAGCAAAACGTTAAACCGCGCATTTTGCCTGCTGTCATTTCATTCTCACGAATTTCATATATTCGGTTCAATCGGCTTTTCTTCATTTTGCCCGATTTTGTTTCCCCGCTTGCTATAGATCCATAACAATCGACAAATTATAACCCCTTTGTCGCAACGCAATACACCTCATAAAGTAGCCTTCTCGACGACTTTTTCAAGTCTTCGATCATTTTTTTCCTTCTCTCTTTCATTAGTTGGTCTGCTCTCAACGGGAACAAAATCCACTCGCGGCGACGAGAATCGAATTATTCGGCGCTCAGAAGCTGAGCACGATTGTCGAAACCGGAAAATTGTAACGACTGATGGAGATTAATTGGATTCTGATCGAGTGCCCACGTTTCTCCGATATCCGTTTTCTTTCTCGCGCCTCTCCCCTTTCTTCCAATATCCTTTTTGCCTCTTCATACCGCTATATAACAAGTGCGATTTCAATACCGCGTGAAAAATAGTCGCCGCGACTCACCAGCAAACTAAGGCTCTATAATATAAATAACTCGAGAACAAATATTCTGCCTGCGCCGACTAACAATCACCCGCGACGCTAAATTATTCAATTACCGAAGCGAGGTGTGTGCACGTCTTCCGGCTCGAATTTATTCAGCTTTGCCTGGATAGCAAATTCATTATATCCTTCACGATGTTTTAATATGGCCACCAGATCTTATTTTTATATTCTTTCTCAATCTTCTTTTTGTTAAAAAAAAAAAAAAACAAATTCATTATTTCTTTCAGGATGTTTTAACATTGCCACCGGTTCTCAATTTTATTCATTTTTCTTTTTTCTTCTTCTTTTTCTCCTTTAATCAAAAAAATTAGTCGCGCAAAGTATCGTGCAAAGAGCATAGTCAAATTGTCTTTAATTGGCGGAAGAACTGGTTTTTCATTAAAATCCAGCTCGGATGCTGGGGAGCTATGAAAATAATTCAATGACGATGATAATTGTCACTTTATAATAAATTCGATGAATGTATCAACCGGTATTGTCAAGTTCATGCAAGTTCGAATTTTTGAAATTTATAATATAAACGATTCCATAGCTTTTGTATTAACAATCGTGATGATATTAAAGTTAATATCAGAATTTTCGAAATTTCATTAAAACTACAACCATTGAAATATATTTACAGATAATAGCAAAATAGTTTGGTACACCGAACTGTTCATAAATTATTTTCACATTATGTAAGGCTGTTTACAAAGCATTAAGTAGTTTACACATAATAACATGATACAGTTTCGCAAACTCTCATTAAAAGCACACACTACGGAGAAAGTATCGTTCATCATTTTATTCTCACTTCTTAAATTATTTAGGTTACTATTATAACCAACGTAAAATAAACTCATTCCCGTTTGTCATGTCTTAACCTCAGCCATCCACATTAAATTGAAATATGCAGTGAATTTAGTTAGAATATAAAAATTCCAACATTTTTGGCAGTAATAAAACTTGCGAATTTCGAACCGACACATTCTTTTGTTTTCCCAATATTCAATTGTTTTGTTAAACGAAATTAAATTCAAACAAGAATTCATTGTAAATTAATTATCGGGCCAGAATATGCGAGGGATAAAATGAATTCCCGATAATGCGAGTAATTTTTGTTCAGCAAAAAAACATGAGTTGTCACGACAGGCAAAGAAATATCCGAAATAAGACGTGTCTATGTCAGGACACGAGTCATTGAACTGATGTTTTAGGTATCGTAATGATAATGGACTTCTGACGGGATAAATAATTTCGATGCTTGTCAGTGCACGGCAAAAATGTAATTCGATTAGCCGAATTACGCATGTAAGTGGCTCATTAGGGATGCTGCTGTTGGTACATCATCCGAATTATGCATTGTGCATCGTCCAATAAACATGGGAGCCCGAATCGCACCAGTTCGAAATGTTTGATCAGCCGTACGGTGCAACCTGTTTAACCTCGATGCAATATTAATTTTGACCAAGTCTAACCATTTTGACAGCTATGATATGAACGCTCACGTTGAAAAATAACGTCACGTTAATTATCAACAGCTTGCTCGCAAGATAGGAAAATCGGTTCGCAGTCTAGGGAATTTCCAATTTCAACTTGGCGTCTGCGACGCTTGCACTTGTGCAACCAGGGGATTATTAAAGATTCATCTCGGGCAGAGACGACGTAATAATGCATTCCCGTCTTTCTGGAATTCAGCATGGAACAAGACGTGCAGCAGCCAAGCGGTCCCTTTCGAGGCTTTGGCGCCGGTAGTGTCGCAAAAGTACATAAAAAAGCAAATAAAGATCAACATCACGACAAAAACTTGCGGCTGATAAAAAAAATGCCCGACAAAATCACACTTCGTGCGTATGATTCTTAGTGCCGGATCATCGCTCTTTAATTTTAGAACTTGCCATTGTCTTCGTTTAAATTTTCATTCGGAGACAGTCGATATTGTTTTGGGAATTCTCGTTTTATAACAATTCGTGCAATGTCAGTCGACGGTTGAAACAGGAAGACAAGACTTTGTGCGCTCGGGTCTGCTGACTCGCGACGAGTTTTTCAACCGTCATTGACGCGTATTAACAATTCACTTGACGTGGTTGCAGATCAAATATGTTTGATCTTATTACACTTCTCGCAAATGTACGAACAATGTAACTACATTTGGAACGCAGAACTTGCCATCTCTAGAATGCGCTTCGATCATGGCTTTATTGTATGATGTGAGGCGAGAATTTCAAATTCGGCGATCCGGATCTTGGAGGTATCTGTGATAATAACGAAGTTTTCTTTCGTAGGCTGTTTTCAAACGTCAGGTTGAAATTTATTCGAAATGTCATCTATCAAATAAATTGATTGTTATTACGACAATCAATTTTCTGCCCATAAAACTCAAGAATTCGTATAAAAGGAATAAAATGTGGCAGTGTCATAAATTGCAATTTAAGTATTTAACAAATAAAACGATTTAACAAAATTGATAAAATCCGTTCAACCACGAGAATTAAAAAGTCTGAAAGCCATATTTATATGGAAAATGTTGCGGTAAATTCAATGGTTCTAATTCATTTGTCTGGTGCTAGGTGCAGGACATTTTTTTGATACTAAAAATGAAAAGTGCGGCGAACTCTCGTGTCACATTTTTCTTTCGGTTTTTTCCCTCTGTTTTCCACGTAATCCGGTGATAATAATCCATAACCCATTAATGCTGAGTCCTTGAAAAAAGTGCTCGTCTAGTTTCAAACCGTTGAATTCTTTCCACCGCGTTAATCTTGGAATTAAACTTGGCCATTTTTCGCGAGCGGTGTGTTAGAGTGTTGAAATAGTTATTGGCGAGAATTCGCGGTTGAAAAACAGCGTGAATTGACGAGATGTGTCAAAAAAAAAAAAAAAAGAAAAAATGACAGAGTGAGGGTATAAAAATGTACGAGCGTACTTGCAGTTTTTACACGTTCGCGCAAGTTATATATATGTTACGAGGTGACAACGCGCTCGACTATTGCACCCGGCCATATTCTACAAGATTTTTTCACCAAGCCATGAATTTTCCCGTTTCGCAGAGATAATATGCCGTCGAGGCGAAATAAAAATTGAAAAAAATACGCGTCGCACATATAATTGTGAAGTGTTCATTCCTAGTTTTTCGAAATAAAATTTACATTTGCTTTTTCATTTGTTTATTATAAGTTGGACAATTTTTTATTATTGAGGGTTCATCGAGAATCCAAACAGCGAACCGGCCATGTATTTGTAATAAAACTCAGCTGAAATCTTCAAGTCTCCGATATTGCAGACAAAATTGAATTCGAATAATATTTTAAAATGCGATTGAACATGGAATGACATTGTGTTTGCTTTAATGCAAGTTTACAACATTCCGGTTTATACAAGTATGAATATTTTTTATTTAATAATGCTGTTAGAAATGTTGAGTTCTTACTGCAAGTCTCTTTGTACTATTATTTACGTTTGCCTTCGCGCGCAAGAGGGTTCATGGGGGCGTTTTTGTACGTGCATTCGTAAAGAGTTATTGATTCTTTCTGCAACTATTCTAATGACAACAGTCCCTCTGTTGACTGAAAGAAAACTCATTTTCTCTCTCATGTCACATAAATACTTTGAAATTATATTTGCCTATGCGAGTGATGTAATTTTAACGAGTGTCGTTTTATTTCTGTTTTAGGTGAGTACAAAAACAATACGATGAACCTTATCTAAGTTGATGTATTGGTAAGTTTACTACGACAAAAATGACTGCTTCATGTATATCATATTTTATATATACCCTGCCTTTTAGCAGGATTTTTAAATTGAGTCCCGTTTGTATCAAGCTTTTCTTAAAGCCACAATGAAAATAGATTACGTAACCGAATACCTACAAATTTATAATATTTTCTATTCTCGCATATTATGGAAAGCGAGATAACAATAACATTCTAAAACGTTGAGGGAAAAACAGAAAATTGTATCCTGTATAATATTCAGAATATTCGGTATATAATAGAAATGAATTTGAAAAGTTTTTGTGGTACTTCAGAAATCTTCTGGGTATTGGCTTCCTTTTTTCAAATGTTCCACCGTTAATTGAATTGACATGAACCATCTGCGATTACAGACTTTAACGAAATTTCGCAATCCTCTAAAAGCTGTCTTTTCAAATTCGAAGATGTGGAATTATTTCTGACAATTAACAACCCAATCGTAACAAAAAGGAGTGAATGGTAAAAGGCACAAAAAAAATAAGAATGATGATAAGGGAAGGCTCGCCTTGCCCGAAAAGTCTGTCGAAAAGACACTCGTCTGACACAAAACTGCAGTTGTGTCCCCCTCAGACAGAAGGAAAACCCCCATCCTTTTCCGCCAACAATTTCCCTAAAACCCTCTGCTGTGCACCACTCGAGACTCGCCATTATTCTGTCGAACAAAAGCAATAATCCTCTCATACATTACTTGAACGAGCCTCCAAATATATATTAAGGAATCGCCCGTCCCGCGACAGCTATAGAGGAAGCGTAGGCGAATTTGTACTCATGAAACGCGGGTGCCTGCGCGTCGCCAAGACGACGCAGCTGGGCCGGCCAGGTAAGCGACAAGTTTTTAACGACGCGAGGGCAAAAGAACGCGCTCGTAAATGCCGCCACGACAGAAGTAGTGGGCCCGTGAGAGTCGCGATTCTCCAAATTTCAAATGGTCCCTGCGCGCCGTCCGATCGCTCGCAGCCAAGACAATCTGCCTCCTGGGAGTAGTCTAAAACTTGGATCGATCTAACACCAATCGACTCTTGCTTTCTCTCTCTCTCTCTCTTTCTTTCTTTCCTTACAGACGTTTCATTTCACTCACATTCGGAGAAGTTTATTTATGGCACTTCAAATTTCCGCCTGACAGCCGACGGGGATCAGGCTAAAAGAAGTTCCGAGCTGAAGTAAAGAAACGAGCAAAGCAACTCCATTCGTACACGCGACGCTCACAGCCAAATCGAGCGATCGTGTAATAATGAGAAAAAGGAAGGAGTCGCGAAGACGCGCTCTCTCGTTCCTTTTTGCACATCCGGGATACACCACCAGCGGTGTCTGCTCTGATTCCGGAGATCGAGCGACGATAATCGTACAAATTTACAATCGAGATTGTCAATGTTGTTATATTTGAATGGGCGCCATTTTCTCGTCGCGCAAAACGAGATTCCAAAATGAGTTTGTTAGCGTATTTCGATTAAAGAGCGATCGGACTTTTTTTTCCTCGTGACAACGAAGCTCTCCCGCTGGGTCGCTTGTTTGCTCGCATTGTACTTTTTCGGAGAATGATTAATCGTTGTCAAGATGTCTTGTGAATTTCTTTCCACTCAGTTCCGGCCCGCTGTATTTTCATATAAATTGATTCTTATTAAGGCAGACAATGGGAAGTTCAAATCTTTTCACTGAGGGCTTTTGCTGAATTGGAAAATCTGATTTAATTTTTTTTTATATTTAATTTTTAAATGATTGTTAATGATTTTAATGAACAATCAATGAACGTTTTTTAGATTGAAGAGTTTTGAAATTTTAAATGAACGGAAAGAAGGTCGTTATCAAGCCTTTCGTTAAATTTGATTGATATTAATTTGGAAATGCTGTTAGAAGACGGGATTCACAATAAAACGCATACGAAATTGAATGTGCAAAAAAGTCTATAATCAGCAATAAC
Source organism: Trissolcus japonicus (assembly GCA_030522925.1). NCBI lineage: Eukaryota > Metazoa > Arthropoda > Insecta > Hymenoptera > Scelionidae > Trissolcus > Trissolcus japonicus. The sequence continues at coordinate 67,075 of JAPYZS010000281.1, read as the reverse complement.
TCCTTCGCTGTGATGCTGAAATATCTTGATTGAATATTAATCATATGTTGAAGAATCAACCTAAAGTAGTCCGGTTTAATGTGTTTCCTAGCTCAATATGAATACAAATTTTTGCCAGCTATTGATCTCACGATCCAGGTGGTCACAATCAGTATATCTCGTTGATCTACCATAGGGCAATTAGAAAACGTGTACTGCGGGTAGTTTGCCGTAGATTTATTGGGATGATTATGGTAAGTTGTTTGTTTTATGATACGTGTTGCTATGATTTCTACCTTGATTAAAAAGAATAAATCGCGAAGCTCGCTCTACGCAAAGCCCTAATGCTCCATCTAAATCATAATTCCGCGCCATTACACTCGTAAACAAGATTATTAGTTTATTCTTTTATCGCTCCATTCTTCGAAATTGAATTGGTGTAAATGTATTTATATAGGATCACTATTCTGCTACCATTAAACTTTTATTTGGACCGTGGCATTATAAGCTGTTTTGTAATTTCAGTTAAACAAAACAATAAGAGTTATACTTCCTATGATGAAAAAGTGCGATTGATCAATCATCAATTATTCATCTTTTTTTCATAATTCAAATGCCTGTAACACTTATTTTTTATATAAAAAGGTTTTGCAAGAAATGAAGGATTAAGAGGCAATTGAAGTAATAAATGTTTTTCTGGAAAGTAATTATCTGTACAAAAAAGTTCAAACGTTGTAATTTACTTGGATAAAAGTCATTCTATCAGGAGATTTAATTTCGCAGCGCATGCACTAACATTCCTCATGTGAGTGTTTTACATGAATTCCAAAGGCATAGCTGGCTCACTTGGTGATATAAAACCTTACGTTGAACGTTAGAACAAATGTAAAATTTGCGTTTTATCAGTAATCAAAAAGCTTTTACTCGTTCAAATGTTTGCTGATAATCGAAACATTAGACGATTAAATAGACAAAAAAAAGTGCTATAAAAGTTTGATTAAAATCGCACGCTCGTAAATACAGAGCCGGAGCAGAAGCGTTGCGCAAAATAGAATTGAAGTGGACGAAATATCTATATCTTTATTAAATTTGCCGAGAAAAACGAAATGTGTAGTTTTCATGTCCAGATGTTGCTTCGAGCGCAATTAAAATAAAGCTGGTAGCAAGCAAATAATAATATCGCTTATCAGAATTAAACTTTTGTTCGATGCACTTACATTGCCCTTAATTTTTTCTGCTTTCCTTTGGTAGAAAAGTCGATCAAAAAAAAAGCTTAAGTTTCGAGCGAGGTTTTGAGCCTCCGTCAAAGCCGGAGTCATGGTATGTGTAAAGGTAAAAGGATTCATCGATTGGCATTTCAACTGATTCATCGTAAAAAGTATCACTTGACGAATATCTGCCTATCGCATGACATTGCAAACAATTTTTTCCTCTCGTATCTCAAACTCCACTTCAATGTTTTTAATTAAAATACTTTTCAATTTTTATCGTTACTTTATAAATATTTTTTACCATTTTGTTGATTTATTTTATTCAATTTTTCAGAGTCGTCCTGGAGAAGTAATATTTTTAATCGTGAGATTCAATTTGTGACAAATTGCATCTTTAGATTGTGAGACCTATTTAACCTCAATAAAAAGGGATGACTGATACTTGAATTCTACGTGTAAGTGTGCCGAATAAGCCGGACTGACAGAACGTCAGGAGCGCATGATTTTCGCGCCATTCCAGTTCGGGGTGGCGAGTCATCCATTTCATTCATAGCGATCCCTATTGTTCCATAAGATTCCGCTATTAGTACTTGCCATTCTCCTCTCGTTGCCGGGATTAACTGCACCATCTGCGAGTTTCATTGTGAACATACCCTTAAGAGGTTAAAAAGCAGCAGCAGAGAATTTAAGTAGATAACCGACCAAAAATGCTGGCCTTGTAAATTATTCCACGTTTCTTCGCATGTTTTTCAAGAAACGGATCAATGTATGGGTTGTGTTATGACAACATGACATGCCTTAAGGTAGCGAACTAACAAAAAAAAACCAAATGAAAGAAAAAGAAACTTCTGAGGAAATTGAAAAAAAATTTGACAAGAGAAATAGGTAAATGTTGCACAGTTTTATTAAAAATACGTTTCAGAAATTTAAAAAAACAAAATTAAAAAGAGCATATGTGATGCATATATATCATATACATGCTACATTTATGCATATATGACAACATTTATACTGCATTCATGCAACTATTCACATATATAATTAGAAGTTTTTTGATTTTAGATTTGAAGGTGAGAATTTATTGCTATGCATAAATGTCAATTGCACGGTGCACTTCAAATTCTTTACGAAACGATTGTGCCATTTTGCAATGCAAGCTGGTGTTCTTTAACACGAAACAAATGCATAATGATATTAGCGTGTTTCGTCTTAAAGGTAGGACACACAAGGTGTATTAAATGTATACGTTCATTTCATTGAGCTAAAAGTTGTTCGTGGAATTTATGATGCGGAGGCATTTGCGGTTATGACCCGGTATACGATTAAAATTGTTAGAATGGCATAAATAACAATGTTGCGTATAATGTAAATTTTAATTTTTCACTGATATTCATCTGTGTACAATTTATCAAGTGACACATTGTTTTTAATAGAACATATGTTTTGTTTGCTACTTTCGCAATATTTGTCCTGTAATTAATTGAACTCGAGTGAACGTGTAAAAAAACGTTTTTCTGATATAAAAATAAACAAAAACCGTAATAAATTGGTCGCCTGGTTACAGAATCGCGGTATTTTATGATCAAGATTATAAGAAACGGTATTTTTATGAGTTCGTTTTTCATTTAGATATTTTTTAAGATAAAATTTGTGAGCCGTAAACCATTGTCACTCTCAATTCATCCAATTAATTCGGTTTTGAAGAAAAAAATTGCAATTTATTATCTTTTCAAAGTTTTTATAGTTTAATAATAAAAATCGCATTAACACATTTTCATAAAATTCCAGCTGCCATTGCACTATTCCTTTTAACCACCTATTGTCAAGTGCAAAACAAAGCGAATGCCAGTGTTTTGTCAATCAGCATTTCTCAGATGGAATTTCGTGCAAGAACTTCATGACAAAATATGGTTCTAACTCCATCACGATCATGCGCCGAGAAAGTAGCAGAAAGAAAGTGATGCAAGCAACAGAAGGCGAGACAAGAGAGTCGATCGCGTGACGATACCGCAAGTACAAAATGGACGAGCGCTGTAAAGGCAGGCCTAAAAAGGAGGTGTATGCGAAATGACAGAGGAATTCATTTTTTGGCGACGGTTAAAAATAGAATGATGAAAATAAAAAGAATCGGCGCGCGGTCAAGAAGTCGAGCAATTGGAGAAGTGTGCATGGGATGGCGCTTGTAAAAACGTGCTGTCGTTTAAAATGGTATAAAAAGCCGCCGACACTCTTACGACGAGGTGTGAAAAAGATTGCGCAATCGAATCGGGCTTTTTCGTTCGCACATTATGAACAATTTGAATTTATAAATTACGACGGGCGTGAATTATCGTCCATAAATGTACGGCAATATATTTTATTACAAGTTCAGAGAGGCGATGGCAATGCGCGCTTTTCATGCTGTAAAACAGCGATGTTACACCGGATCAATGTTCAATGTATATGTATAAGTCGAGGAAATCAAATATTCATGCACTACTGGTTTACCATTCACTTGTTATATACAGATTCAAAATTGATATAACTCAACATTATACTTGTGACTACTTTGGAACTTCATAAAGCACATTTACGACGATAGATATCGTATTATGATAATCATAAAGCTGTATCCGGAAGTCAGATCTTCCGCTCTAAAGGGGACGTTTCTCGCCGATGGAAGAAAATTAGAAGACGCGGCGCGAGTGTGCGATACGCACCCTACCAAGATCGTCGTGGCGATACACTTTTGTTTGTTAAAATACAACGCCACGCAAAAACGTCGAATGCAAAGCATAATACGTGTCGTTAAATTTCAAGCACCACTTTGCACTTTCTCTCCGGTGGCCGCACGCGCGCTCACAATGCCTCTGCACCTTCTTCTTCTTCCGTTCTCGGTTTTTTATTCTCTTTCGAGGTTTTTTAAATTGTCGTACAGCCTTGTATATCTATATCCCTTGTCATGGCACGTGACGGAACATGATCTGAGTGCAGCGAAACGTCGCCCGCATCTGACGACATTTCGCTGTTTATGTTTGTTAATACCGGTGGCGCCATCTGCGGCGCCGGGGCAATTTCATGAACGCGAAAACATGATGAGATATTCTAGTCGGGAGCGGGCGTTTCTTTTGATTTAAATGATGACGGGACGTAAAATTTGCCCGATCCCTCCGCGGCCCCGGGCAAAACAATAAATACCAAACAAAATTAATACGTTCCAGAAAGCCTCTCCCCAGAGAATCTGCCGAATCCTCTCCCTTTTTCGCAATTCCGTCGGGCCTTTATTGCTTCTTAAATCACATGAAATAATCGTTTGACCGCGTCAATTACAAAAATGCGGACAAAACTGGTCGAAATGGTCACGTAACGACCCGGGCTCCGGGGTCTTAATAACGTGCCGCTCCGCCGACGAGGGATTCGCTATAAAGGCCGCACACGACCGTGTTATACCACACCATCCTGTCTCACGTGACGATTCCTTGAAAAAAAGGCATGTACATAACACCCGGAAAGCATCAAAAGGCGATGATCACGGAGTAGTGTCGATCCAGTTGAAAGTTGAGACTTTTTCTGAAGTCTATTTCATTCTCAAAATTTAATATTTGAAACGAAAATTCAAATATTTGTATTAACTAAAATAAAAAAATTGTCCTAAAACAGAGTATACGTATTAATACGGACAATCCGATTTCAATTAAACAGAAATTGCGAAGTTCATTTTTGGAAATGGATCTAGTTTAATGTGCCAAAGGATGAGTATATAACTATGTACATAGATAAGTTAATATCGAGCAGTAAAATATTTCTATTTATACTATCTTCTTGGAGTGGTTCAAGTTAATTAATATAACATTTCATCATTTTGGATTCAAAATTTAATAAACTTAATAAGCTTGCAAGTGTGACGGACTAATGTAATTAACACTCCATATGACACATCGGTTTTTGATCAAATATATGTGAATTTAAATGAACTTTTTATGAAATAAACAATTCTCACTCATTTTGAGATAAATCAAAATCTTCAATATATAGATTCCAGATTGTTTTATTAACTGTAACATATTTCCGTTTTCCAGTTCTGACTTAAAGTTAGAATAACTTACAGTTTGTTTTTTCATAATTTATTTAACAATTCAACGATTTCACTCAAAGTTATTCTAGAAATCGAACGAAAGGGTTTATACAAGAATTTTTAGAAATTGAACGTACAAAAACTATGTTTATACATCATAATTAAGAGCAACGGTAGGTTTCAACTGCACGCATCTACCTGTAAAACATCGCAGCGAGTGACTAATGAATAATCGAATACGCCACGTAAGCCAATCAATGGTTAATGGCAAAAAATGTAAGAAGCTGCATTGCGTGCTTTTTACCGATCGCGGGTGCAAGATAATGTAAATGTATTATGGCTATTGAAGGAGCACGATTGAGTCAGCTAGAAATGAGCGCAATTTATCATATGTTAATAATTAATAATATTGTGCGACTCGTCAATTATTTAGCGCATCTTGCGAGCGCGGGTTTCGCATAATTACTTCCGCGACTGTGTCGCGGAGGTTAACGACGGCCGGTTTAAGTCGATCGGTGTAAAAAGCTTGTACCCGCAAGCTTTGACGTTGGCCAAATTAATATGTTATAATATATCATCAACAAGGAATTTTTGTTCCTAAAATTTGTTAGTTACTAATAAAATCTGTACAATGTTGCTGCGAGAGTTAGTTGGCGAAATTCTGCGGTAACCTTCCGATGTATTTCTAAGTGCAGAGCCAAAGGCTCAATGCGACGGTTACGACGAAACGACGTCGGCGATAATAAAAAAGGCAGCTGTAAAACGAGAGGTGCATGAAACAAGTCCTGGCAATTGATAGAAAGTGCGCTGCGCGGAATAATAATACTAAACCAATAAAGTGAGTGACGAGCGAACGTTCTATTGACAGGGGTGTTTGATGTCAAAGTTCTCGAGATGAGATCGACGTCGTTCGTGACAGGTGGATTTCTCTGATACTTCCGTTAACGAATGTCCTCATCCTCTCTCTGTCTGGCGCTTTTGACTTCCTCAAATTAGGGGTTATGATTCGCAAAAAGTATATAGTATGAGATGACACTCGCATAAAACGCGAGCACCATTATCTTTTATTTTCAGCTATTCTTTCGTTGCATATTTAAGGACGTCACATTGTGTGGTGGTCTAAACATTCTCTTGTTTGTATGCATTATTAGACAAGAACCTAAAATAGATATCTGAAAGGTTTTTTTAAAACAAAGTATTCAAAATTTATAGCAATTTTTGCAATTATCTGTTCTATTTATTCTGACTAACGTTTGGGAAAATTTTTTAGAAAAACATTATAAACCACGTTATAAACAACAGAAAAAATTCACTGTACTTTTTTGGATTTGATCTGAATTTTTAAAATAAACATTCAACTTTTGATCCATGAATTCTGGGAATCCAGGGTTTAAACCTTATCTGTGAAATTTAACAGATTTTGACGGACAGCTGCTTTAAATTCTACACATCGATCAAGTCGTGATTGGGTAATTTAAGATTCGAAAGAATATTTCTGTTGAGATTGTTCTATAGGGATGTAAGAAAATATATATCAAGATAGTGTCACTGATTACCTTCTTTTCTTTTCTGTTACAGGTGAGTTTCTTTTTCGCGATTATTGAATAATCGAACTGGATTTTGAGTAAGTAAGGCACACTAGCTATTTCTACACTGATAAAAATCCATGTGAAATAACAAGACTGGTCGACGGTAACAATTGTAACCCACGATAGTGTGAAAATACACAGATAGTCCATATTAAATCAAAAGAAAAAACAGCATGATATTCAACCTCTAAAAATGTCAAATTACTTGGATAATCATCAGTGCACTTCCCGGAAAAATATGAAAGTCAAAAATCAAAAGTAAAATTTTAATATTTATCGTGTGTTTTTTTCCAGATTTTTTTGTTCAGTGTACAACATACAAACATATTAGTTGTTGAGAAATCAAGCAAATCTTTTGGACTTGAATGACGCGCTGATTTGGCATCTATCATAAAGCAATTTGTCATACCAAAGGCAGTTGAAAGCTTCGTCATGATATTACAGGGCTTTTACCGTCTTAATAGAGCAATCAACGATGTTTTTTGTACATAAAAACAAATTAATTCGTTCATGGCTCTCCACTCTCTGCAGCTCAGTTAGCTCCTTGAAAGACCAATTCATTTTCATCGCGTGTAGTGGCGCTCTTCGCCAATACGTTTGGTTCCCTCCCTTAACGGACTTTATTTACATTAATAATGAAATCAGCAAAGAAAAATAGCGAAGTATTAGTGATTTACATTTGTAATTTGGTCGAGGACTCTTTTTGGTGCAGGCAAAGTCGGGACAGCGCGCGGCCACCCTCGACTTGTCCAATTGATTTGTTTAGGGGCTTCCACCGAGTAAATAGAAACGCGCAAGGGGTGCCGGATGCTCGCGACGTCCAGCCAACCGTGGGGCACTCTTAAGGGTTTGTGCTCAAAGAAATGCTCCAATTTCAATGCTTGGTTTGTTCATCCACGTGCAGACTCAAAACAAGAAGTTTATACCAAGTTCTCGCGTCCCTCACCTTATCAAAAATCATGATGGGTCCCTTCGCGATGTCTTGCAGTTTTTTTTCACTTTAAGAGGGGACGCGATAAAGCGACATCTGAATTACTAAGCAATACTTGTTTATGGCGTTGTCGACAATATTTTTGGGGTCGTCCGGGAAGAGTATTAGCTGTTTGATAAATGCCTGTTCCGGGGCTTATTAAGTTGCCCCTTTTTTTCGCAGATAATAAGAAACTTCTCAAAGGAATGTTGAATATTAAAGTGGACCCCCGTAACAAACGCAGTGACACGCTCCAGTGAATTTATTACGCTTCTTTTTTTCTGACCCTCTTTTGCGTGCGTGTGATGGATTTCTGTCGCTCTTGTCGTTTGTTGGAATTTCGTGTAAATTACAGTTTTTTTTTCGTTTTCCTCGCGAGTGTCATAAATTTTAATGTCTTCGCGCTGTAAATAAAAGGGAGTGCTGTGTAAATAGAAAAACAATTTAATGGTTTTGATTTAATCATATTTTTTTGGAATGAAATTTATGGACATGTACATGTTGTAAACAAATCAAATAGACAATTAAAAAACGGTATTAATATGGATATAATTTTGAAGGACAAAAAAATGAAACCACAACCACCAACCACAATGCAATTTAGATTCATCATTCTCTTTTGTGTAAAAGATTTTTCTCAACGTTTTTTCATACTAAAATACCGTGTGTAACGTGGAATTCGACTCATTGGAATGCTCGATCAATTTTCACATGCATCAATGAAATGAATCTATAATATTGGTACATTAAAATGCATGTTTTTTTTTCATTTTCACAAATGTATAATTGCATCCAACCGAATAGAAATAAAAATTTCATATATCTCTCTCCAGTTCTTAAAAAAAGTATTTATTACAAATTGATATAAAATCTTTATGCAGATCGTTAACAATTTTTCTAATAACAGGCTAATGGACTAGCATTTCCAGATAGAATGTCATCGAACCAACATTTTACTATTTTGATATTTGAATTTGTCACATCACGTGCGGAACACGTGAAAATAAAGAATGTAATTATTGATTGAAAACAATTTTAACATTTTTTTTTATTTCGTTCTATGAATTTCGTGTAAAATCACGACAACGGAGGGCTCCTAACGAATGCTACTTATAAAAACAGTCATAAAATGTCTCAAAATATCTTGTGCGACTGCAATCATGCGTAACAAACGGTCCGTTTGAGCGAACCGACGGCGGCGCTATCAGCATTATTAGAACGCAGACTTTAGCACCGTCGATCTTATTAACAATGTTCCCAGCAATCGGTTATCAGCTGGAGAAAAATTTGACGCCGCGCGCAATCGTGTGTTTTAATATTGATCTGAGAAAACGCTTTCAAGAATTGCGTACACGATTTTCATTTGCGATAGCGCAGATCGACATTTTATATGACTCGATGAAGGAAGTTAGAGTCCTAATTTGCCGCAGGCTCTTATTTGCATCTTCGCGCAGCATATCGATGGTTCTCACGACTTTGCATGCTCGGATGCACCCCGTCGTATGACTCTTCAATATATTTATTAAACGGCTGTTTTTTGTTTATTTATTCATTTGTACATTTGTGTGAGTGTGTTTTCATTAATTTTAATTTCCTTGGGCACACATCTCATCCCGCATTTTTTCGACAAGTCAAAATTACATTCCAAAGACGCGAGACTCATCCTCTATGTTACTTTTAATTGCACTCGCACGCGACTTTTTGCCATTAATTAATTATCATGAAATCATTGGAATGAAAAGAATTCTTTCATTTTTTAATTTAACAATGAAAATTCAAGGAATGCGATGCGTATCTCGGTTTTATAATTGAAAGCATTAGATTTAGGGAGAAAGGCTGTGAAACATTATAATAGAATTTTGCGTAGCCGGGTCATTCAAAGTTTTTATCGTCTGATACTTTGCGCACAAGGTGAAAGCCGGAGAAAAGCTTAAGCACCCTGCCGACGGCCAAAAGTTTACGAGCCCGACACTTAACTTGTCTTTCGTTAAAACGGAAAGTACTTTTCACGCCTTTTCTCCTGTAATGGTTATCGAAAACAACTTCTCGCGCCAATTTTGAACTTCGTCTATACGATCCCACTGATTGCTTAGCCACGCGAACCCTCGCGATATATTTCAGACTATATTTTTCCCGCAGTCACGTTTTTCAATAATGTTGTACTTTGATGAAATGAAAACATTTGTTGAAATAAATGTTTTTCATTTTATTTATATTTTTTTTAGTAGGGTTAAAAAAACAACATTGAAAATTAGTAAACAAATGATTGTGTAATGTTCAGTTAATGTAAACAATAAATTATTTTTCTGTTCAGAAGTTCTTTATTTACATCAAGAACATTTATTTTTTATTGTTATTCATGACGGAATTTGTTTTAAACTGAGAATATAAATATCTTGATGCAAGTTATAAATTTTGAAGGTGTGATGAATACTGTTGGCCGATTATAAATCAAGTGCATATTTTAACGCAAATTTCAAAGTAGGTTAACGATTGTTACTGAAGGGGAATCGATAGCAAGGTGTGCATTAGATGCACATATTTTTGCTTGAAAAATATGCTTATCCCTCCGCATCTTCAATTTCAGATTTATCAACTAAAATTATATCGCCTAGTATCAATAAAGAATCCCCAAAGCGCTTTGATATTTGTGTTCGAATTTATTGATCTAAAATATACCATCGTAACGGTACGAATGAAAACATACACTCGTTCAAACAAGACCGCGAAGCTTCAAAAATTTAAACGAATTATTTACTAAACCAATATCGAATAATCATTCGTGTTTTTACGCTAGTTCAAGTTTGCAATGCGGTCCGGAACAATTGCAAAGTGCTCTTGTGTGTACTAGCAAAAAGCAAAGAAAGATCTTTCAAAATTCGGGCTACGAAAGAAATGCAAATTTCATTCAACAAATTATTCTCTAATGTACGCTGAGTAATAATATTTACAAAATACTCGGGACTTTGCGGTGGAAATAAGTTGAGTAAACTCGAAATTTGCAAGCGAATGCTGTAAGCTTGTTCTCTGGCTTCCGCCTCTTTAGTTGATTCTAATGAAATTTATTTCCATAGTGCACCGAGTTGTTTTCTTTTTTTTTCAACCGGCAAAAATGCACTAAAATGTTTTTAACAGCAAGAAAACGGTTATCATGAGCGGCAAAACTGGTTAGTCTTTTTAAAAGAGAAATTCCGTTGACGCGCGCTTTGTTTGGACAGAAAAAAAATTGTGCACAGAGACATATAATTGAATACAAATTTATTTTTCAACAATGGGCGAGTTTGAACGATACTCGGCGCATACGCTGTTTTTATGGCGCTTACGTGAGCTCCTGCGAAATTCGCCGTTAGTTTTGTCTCGGGACGAAGTTTCCGTCGAAGACGTGATTCAATTTCATCATTGTCCAAATCTCGTCGCTGATTTGCTCGAACGATAATGAAGTAAAGTTTATGAACGCCGTTGAATGTTCTATAATTAGATATGGACGATCCACGAGATTTTATAATCGAATCTCTCGAAAGTATGAATCGCCGAGAGTTTTCTCATCAAATTTTTTCCGATCCTTCGATCTTATAAATATTCGCTTCTTGAAATGAGGTTGGAATTATTTCTATCTTTTTGTACGTTCTTTCGACGAGAAATTAACGTAAAATGTATATCAATTCAATGTTCAAAAAAGTTGATGATCGACTTTATTGCACGCGACTCCCGGGGCTCGATATCAGCCGGTCTTTAATAGATATAATTTTTATCCAACTCAAACGAGAAGATTAAAAACATAAATCTTGAAAAAAAAAATTTTTCCATACGGATATTTTTTCTCTCGGCAATCGAGTTTTCATTCTCATTAACACCCTCTGTTTAAGTTTAGGGATTTGATTAGCAATTTTTTTTATAACAAAACTTTATTATCACTTGCAGGTTTAGTATCTAATTAATTAATTGAAACTTAATGTTGAACTAAAAAATGAAAGTCGTGTGCCAGTTCAACGGAAAAAATTGAATCCGAATTTTTTTATGAAATGTAGGGGTCGATATAAGTATGCTAATAACACAAGTTCCAGTGAGCTTCAGGGTTGGGTAAAGCTACATGAAACGCTAATTGCATTTTATCGCGTGAACTGTAACTTTGAACCCCTGCTCGATTTCGGTTGAACGATTATTCGCGCATAAACGGTCATCTCGATGTGTGAACTCGTGTGGAAAATAATCTGGATGCTTAAGGCGATCTTCATCGATTTCTTTGTCCCCATTGCGCGCTCCCTTGCTCGTTACATAACCCGAAAACTCTCGAAAGGGTTTCCCAGTATGTTCCCGCCGAACTTCGTGTGCACGTGTGTCCGGTTATTGATATCGACACGCCTGTTAAAATCAAGAACTACCGTTAAACCTCTACTTCCGATTGTTCCCATATACACCTCATAATTTTTAAACACTAATTTACACGTTGGATTCAATCGTCAAAGCGCGCTGCACGTCCATTTTTTGCTTTTGGAATTAAAATTGACTCACGACAGTTTTTGATCTACGTTCACGGATGCTAAACGCAATATTTGAATTGGAGATGGGATATTTTTGATTTTCACACGCACGGCAGCAGTGTGTGCTTGGATTGCCAATCTTCCGAGTTAATATCTATTAATGAAATTCAAAACAAAGTCTAGTCGATTGATTTATACCGAGACTTTGAATACATTTTCCGTTTTGTAAATATTTGTTCGACGCGGAAAAGTTCAGAAGTACACTTTTTTAAACTTTTTAAATTAGAAAAAAAAATACAGTTCGCTACTAAAATGCCTGTTGCCCGGTAATTTTTAAAAGTGGAGTTTTTTTGATGGGCCTCCCAAAAAATCAATTGCTACCCATTAGTATAAATTTTATGGCTAATTTTGTTCGAATGTTAACCAAGCCCCGTAATTGTAACTTTACGATCGCAAAAAGTCCGACAGTAGAGCGAGAAAAAGAAACGAAGCAGACATACGTTCCATCGAACTTGCATTAAAACTTGGCGGTCCATTGAAAGCGGCGCACCGATATACCCATTCATCCCAATAAGTCGGGGAGTTGCAGTTGTCGCGAGTTTCGTCGCCCAACTGTGCCCGGCCATTACCACCGCCTCGTATCAAATTACCGTAATTTATGCCTCTGCACATTATCACCGGCACTATAGTAAACTCCTGAGAATAAAAGATAATACATCGTCTGGGCTGGTTCACCAAATTATAAATGGCAATAATAATAACGTCACTTCTAGCTTACGTGACACGCTCGACGAGATACAGGAAGTAATAAATTCGAGTACCCCCCACCCCGGGGCCCTTTTCATACGTCTACTTGCGGAAACTTGGTCTGTCATCTTTCGTCAGGGATTGTTAGTTTATTCCACATCGAGGGACATGGCTGTATCCATGGTCGAGTACGAAAAAAGTGACAAAAGACAATGCAGTGTCTCCTTATCACGAGACAATAAGTGCCGATTTTTGCTATATTCAGGCACACTTTACGTTTATACGGGAGTCTGAAAGTCAATCTATTTTGCCACCGTCTGATCACTCTTCGGATACACTACTTATAATCTCGAAGAAATCTTTTAAAATATTTAATTAATTTTTTTTCATTTTTTTTCTTGCTTTATAAAACTTTTAAATAAGTTATAACCTTTGTCACATTTCACATTAATATTCCAAAGACACTTTTATACTGTAAATAATAGATAAATGTATGATTTCGTAATTAATATATTTTATTTACAGAGATCGAGTCGTCGATTATGATTTATTCACGAAACATTGTTAACTGATGTTTTTTTTTTTGTTTAAAATTGAGACAATCACGAGAGATTATATTCACCTATATTTAAAATATTTAACAACTTTTTAATAATTCATTTAATATGAAAATTCATAGATATAAACGTTTTATCAATTGTTTTGTACATCTGTCAGCTGATATTCCGCGGATGCTTTTGATGTGGTATGTCGCGTCGTCTGGTGCAACACAATTTGTTGGGTCAGACAGAGGTTGTGACCTAGACTGCGCGTTCACGTTCGACGACATCGACTGATTGATGTAGCTACAAAAAAAGTCTTGAAAGAAAAGTGCATAGGTCGGAAAATGACGTTTTTTGTCGGCAAAACGCGCGTGATCCTGTTCCCCCACGGAAAATTTCGTACTCAATCATGCGGTGCGCAGACAATCGGTAGACCATTCTTTAAGCTCAACCAGGATTCTGTTATTTGATAAATTGAAGTGTGATTTGATTGAAATATCTGGCCAATAAGTATTCTTGATAGAAGAGAGGACAACTTAGAAAAAAAAACATTATAGTTTATTTTTTGCTTTTTTTATTCATCTTTTGTTATTTCACCGATGAAAATCTTGATACTATACTTTTTTTTATCTATTTTTATTTTATCGGTAGAGACATTTTATGAGAAATTATGCTGTGTGTTTATTGAAGTGTGTGAATCGCATTCGATTTCTTCTCTTTTTTTATTGCACACACACGATGCGTTGCGTTCTTCCTTTATAAAATAATCACGACATTATCCCGATAAAATCGCATTTTATCTCGACGCAATCGCGTTACGAGGTGGTTATATTAATACAACCGTTGATAATTAGCTACACAACATTTTCGCGCGCAACCTTTTTATTGCCGTGATTTCGTCACGTCGAGGCCGATAAGCTACATGCACAAACGCACAACATCTCGAGCGTATAGTATCTGAAATTAGTTTGCGGCGTCGCGATCCCTCCGGCTATCATCGTCCTTGGCTCGGCATAACAATCTTTCAATGAAGAAAAGCTCTTTCTGACAGAAAAGGGAGCAAAAGACAAAGTTTGTTTTGCAGTGCTCACATTCATATCCGCCGAGATCTCGATTACTCGCGACGACATTGCTGCCTTTTTCATTCGCATCATGAATCTCAATTGTGCCATTTTTTGCAGCATTAAAAAAAATAGCCGGTTGAAGTACATGCCAACTGTGCGCTTCACTCGCGGCTGTTAGGATATTCAGTCGCGGTTTCATAAAGTTATCGTTTACCTGATTTCCGCCCCCCCCCCCCTTCTTTCAACCGTTTTGTTCGTCCACGCCTCAAACTCGCTTTATTGTTGTTTTTTTGGTCGTAACTTCAGCCAATCTGTTCTTTCATTTCCATGTGACGGTAGATAGAGAGAATTATACCGGCATGTGATGTCGATAAAAAATAATCTATTGATCTATCTGTCCCTCTCGTATTGGACTGCACCAGTACGAAACTGCACTCAATTTTCGTGTTACGCGCTGAAGAAAACGAACAAGTGGAATATATATCTCATCGTCGAAGTGCAACAAAAAAGAATTATTAAATTTTAGATTTACATCAGTTTCGGTGCAATAAATTTGAACTGCTATACAAGCGTTCTTTCGTAAAACTTACAAAATGTTTTTCTGTACTACAATCACCAATCACCTTCAGTTTATATATTGTACAAAATTTTGTACGAATTTTTGTAACGAAGAAAATTAGTAACTACTTTAGTTTAATTGATAAATAATTATTATATATAGTAGTTTATTTGATGAAAAGTAAAAAAAATCATGATATTATTCATTTTTTTTCAATTTTGAGCTGAGAAATTTTTTAAGAATTTGGGGTTCGAAAATTACGATTTTACGTGACTATAATCAAGTGTCAGTATTT
Source organism: Trissolcus japonicus (assembly GCA_030522925.1). NCBI lineage: Eukaryota > Metazoa > Arthropoda > Insecta > Hymenoptera > Scelionidae > Trissolcus > Trissolcus japonicus. The sequence goes on along the minus strand of JAPYZS010000281.1, from coordinate 51,584 downwards.
GCCTGGGAGGTATCTATATATATGGCCAAATGGGCTAGATTTTTTGCAAACGTTATTTTTGCACGTATAATGGTGGGAATTCAAGTAAAGCCGATGCTGTTTCTAACTTTATCACTGCAACGTTGTAAACAAACGGCAGTCACGAGTTATTCGCTTTCACGGGTAATCGATTTTTTATTATTCGAATGTACCGTAATGCAAATTAATTTCTTTCACCGCAAGTATCTTTGGGACAACGAATTTACTGCACTGTTCGCTCTGGAATAAAAAATAAAAACACTCGAATGTTGTTGAATGCGTATATACTGCGTATACGAAACATCCAATAATTTGTACGACACGCACGCCCCCTTGCAACCGGCTTTCGAAATAATTTCGTTTGTATGATAATTGAAAGTGGAAATATGCATAAGACTGTCTATCGTGTGACGCTTCATCTAATTTAATTTGTGCCGTGGACAGTTAAATGTACGTATGTACATTTAAGTACTACTTTGTGGTCAGAAATGCTGCTCGGACTTGCCGACAAAGGACACTAATTTCCTCTTAACGCACCAGTGACATTAAATTCAATACGAATGTGATTGGTCGTCTCTCATTCCAAGCAATGATGCGCTCCGTACTTGCAAACCCGACTAGTTCCAAATTGATATAAATTGCTGATCAAAATATTCGATGAAGTTAAGTTCGATAAATCCCGATAAATGCCGATGAAAAGTGAACACGTACACCCATCCACGTATCGTTTTCGCGATATTTTATCACTTTGATTACATTTTCCTCAATCGGCAAAGTTTATCGTGCAACTCACGTCCCGAATTATGATGTTTAGAAGAGAAATCTGAACGAATATGCACTTTTATTATGACTTTGGGAACTTTGTAGAAAAAAGCAAACTATCACAGAGTTTGCATAAAGTATGATAAATATGAAATTTGGTAAAGATTTTCATTTTTCATCTGAGAAACTGCTGTCGCTCCGGAATACGACGGAATTAATGATGATGCCAATATTGAACGTTTTTTTATTGTTTGTTTATTTGTATTATTTATTTATTTATTTTTGTTTTTGTTATAAGTATAAAATTGCATTACGGCGTGAGTGTATTTTTTTTCAAACTGTACGGATTACGCTCTCGTTTTTAATTTATAACACATTCTCGCGCTGAAAGTATTTGTTTCTTGTTATAGTTGTACTTTTAGTTTTGCTTTAATCCAATAGACTTCAAGTATTAAAAGTCACGACCATTTCTGTGGGTAAGATTCTCTCAGATTCCTATCAAAGTTTCGTGAGTTTCGCTGGAGCAATACAAATCACATAATATTCGATGAAAATTCCACTCTACGAAAACTATTTCTCTACTAGTTTAGTCATCTAATTTTGTTTTACATTCAATTATAAGAAAATACCTTCGAGTAATACATTATTTCGTTTTCTTGGTTTGTTTTATATGGGGAATTCTTTATGAAATTTTTATCGAAAAAATGAAAATGGCTGAAATGATTTTTTTTGGATACTATATCGAAAATAAGAAGACTTTTTATTTTTCAACATTTTATTGGAAAATTTTGATTTATGAATATATTTGAATGTGGGAGTTAAGTCTTTTATTACTGAAAGATACGGGAATAACTGATGCAAAGATCGAAATACATAGCTTTTGTACATCCAACAATGAAAAAATAATTCAATTTTGTCGCATTACATATTTCAAAGACGGAAAAATTATAATGTTAATTAAAGAGATAAATAATATGCAATTCATACTACAACTCTTTTCATTCGAAATTACTGCATGAATAAAAGCATAAATGCTGTTTTACATTATAGAAGAAAGAAGTTCATTATAAAACGTATATACATAGAACGGAAAAAGCAGAGTACACCTGTGTAATTTGTATGATGAATAGTAAGGAATTATTGAATGAATGTAAATTATGTAAATCGTAGATAATTTTCTAACAAAAATATATCATACGTAAAGTTTGCATATAGAATTTTTTGCCATTCAGAGATTTAAGAAGGTAATAATCATGGCATTTACTTGTTTGAATTAAATTCTTACAATGTTCGTAATAATTTCGCGCGCAACTTCAAGTTTTCTCAAACTGTTTGTGCAATTTAAAAGTTATAAAAGCGTTTTGCATCGCACGTTACACGTTTTCATGCAGCCTTTATTTGTCGGCTTCAATCAGAACGATCGCGCAAAAGAAATCATTGTACATTTCTATATAGTCTTTTTATACGCCAAAACTTTTTTCATTGTGCAATGAAAGTTTTGATACTGCCTAAACAGACTGCACACATTTTGAAATAGTTGCGCATTAAGATATGTTATGGGAAACATTTGGAGACAGTAACGTTAAATTTATGCGCGCGACTAAAATTTAATTATGTTTCCATTAAACATTTTAAATTCCACCAAGTAACGAATTTGACGAGTTATTATGCTTGATATTTAATTCGAACAGTAAAAGTATACACACAACCATGCTTAATACGTGTAATTAATGTGCACCTTATGCACCAAATGGTGATGTTTATTTTTATAACTATTGGGTCGCATATGGCGGTTATTTTTGTTTTTTTTTTTTATTTATGATAAATTTGATACATAACAAATAGTTTACGTCAATATAATTTAAAATAGACCAATCAAGTAAGGTACAAAGGCTGAAAGACAAAGTGGGCCAGGAGAGGGGATAGGTTAGTTAGATATCAGCATTACCAAGTGGGAAGCACGAGGAACAGATTGCTTGTTGTTTCAAAGTTAAGCCCCATTGCGCACGTTCGAGTCACGATTTGCTGGGTGGGGAAATGACAAGGACCTTGCCTATCTCCTTCATTACTATATACCCGTCTTCGTCCAACCAACTGACTAGCGCTTTTCTTATCCGGATACGATTGAAGTTGAGGTGTTGAATTTGTGCTCTGTAATCCCTGCAGATCCCGCTCCTGCCTCAGCCCCATCCCTCATTCGTCTCGTCTCAACTGCGAGAAATGTAACCTTTGCTATGACTTGTGAAATTCTACCCTCCTTGCACAGCCTCGTGTATCTTTCGAACGTTTTCAGAATCCAGGGAATTCGTTAATGAGGCTTTCGATGTTCTTTCTAAACTTGGGAGCTTTTTGGAAGAGTTTCGAAAACGCCTCGGGACTTTATCCGCACAACGAATCAAGAAGAACAAATTATGCTGCATTATAATTGTTCACGCGAGAAAAGCCTCTCGACGGGAGTAGGATAACAAATTTAGCGGCAGTGTAATATGAGTCATTATGACATTTCTTAGAGTGTACGAGACACTTGAATTTCCGTGTGTATCACGTGACAGAAAGCAATGTTGGATGCAGACTAACGACAAATTAAACCCATCTCAATCTTACTATTTCACCAGATGTCAAAGAAATTGATTTCTAGAAATTATAAATATATTTTTAAATCATTGTTGCTTATTTTTATCGAACATTTGTTATTCGCCAAGTTAATCTTTTGATGTTGAAGCTTTGCAGAAAACCGCAGTTTCGCATTTACAAACACTGCAACCGTTTTTTCTATCAGCTGGTTACATTTTTAGGTAAAATCATCGGTAAAAGCTTGAAATTGATAGTTTCCTTAATTTGAAGATTGTCTAATTGTGTAAGCGAACTCGTACATGTTGTGTGATGTCAGGATGAAATCGATCGCTGCCAAAAACAACTCACATTATCAATCGCTTCGGGTCAGTTGGTTGAACCAGGCCGAGTCCCAACCTTATTTGACCTCCTCCAACAAGTTACGCCCCGATTGATGTGCAGCTCGTTGCACGAGTGAACGCGCGACAAATGTGGGGTTATGATACTTAGCAGGACAGCAAAGGTACATCAACTGAAAATTGGGTGATGGAGAATTTATGGAATTGGGGTCTTTCGACCGGATAAGACAAATAGGAATTGTTTTACTAGCTATGGAAATGCAGCGACGGTGTAAATCAAATGTCACCCGTTGTTCTCTCTGCTTTTTGGCTAGCGAATAAAATTGGATTAAGGTGACAACGAACCCGTGCACTTTGCAAAACGATACATCGCTGAATTAGGCAAACACTGGTTGAATTAGCTGGATCGTATATCCGCTACATTTATTGGCCGAGTTAGACAATCTGTTGCTTTAATTGAACTGATTTAAGTATAACTGTATAAAGTCGCCCTGTCTGACTGCAAATTTACTGAAATGAGTTGACGCTCGCCTAAGTATTTGTTTAACATTAAAATTAATAATAATCAGAGTTTGGTTCCAAATGTTATCTACCTGTTATTATTCCATGAAATTCACAGTTCATTGAATTTTCTTAATTAGCAATTCAATTAATTGAAATGTAGGTCAGTCAATCGTATATTAACTATTGATGAATTTTGGAAAATATCCATCTTTTTTTTCCAATTATGAATTCACTTACAATTTCCAATGACTTTTTTATCGTGGATTTCGTTTTGTTAGATCTATTTCTGACTCGATTCTCATTAGCTGTTCTCAGTCCGTCGCTCAAACTTAAAAGAAGTAATAAATATTCTTCAAGAGTACGACATAGTAGTACAGATAAGTCAACATTGCAGTACGAAACATTTGCAGCGACGATATTTTTTCCCTCTCGATATTAACAAAGTTCAACGATATTTCTCAACTTTTCTGCTTAAGCCCAATAATCCGGTAATTTTAACACATCTGAAAAGACATAACTCCGACGAGCATTACCAGTGGAACACACACGTCGCGAATAATTCCATTGTGTGATGCGAAATGCAATAATAACGTCACAGCGAGATGTTTCGAAAACGCACGCCCGATAATTGTTTCGTGTGGCGAATGCAGCGCGACGATTGTTGCACTCGCGTAAGCATATATCACACACTCGTATTTCACGTCAGCCGTCATACTTCGGTCCAAAAATATTGTTCCATTTCCCTTTAGAGGACATGCACTTTACCATTTTTTTGCAAAGCAAATTACTGTCCCGGGATTTTCTTCCCCCGAGACACAATTTAACATGACGTCTTCGCTATTCCAGCATTTACATCACGCGGATTGAGTTATTTCCTTTTTCTCCGCTGCTTCACGAAATCCATCGAGTTCTAAATTAGGTCGCCGCCAAAAATGCACTGCGGACCTTTTAAAAAGCTTTCATTATTAAGTCAGTTTTATTTGATCGATATTGCGTTCTAATAATTGACTCGACAAAAAAATCAAGTTCATTAGCCGATTAACCGAGGGTGAGGAGGGAGGACGGTTTCCTTTTCAGGCCATTTGACATATAAGTGCTTCCGCTCAGCGGAACTACTGTCGAGTGCCTCGCAAATCGCTCACTAGTTTACTTTCTTGTAAAGAGCATACAAATTAAGTGATTAAGTGTATTATTATTAATTACTTGGTTTCATTTTACTTTTTCTGTTCTTCACTCAACCGCGAGAATAAAAAGCCAGGCGTATGAATAGAGAAATGATAAAAAACAAGAGTTGCTGATCACAGGATATTTATTTTGAACATAATAGTTAACCGCAACTATGTGCAGTCTTTCATGATTCACACATTTAAGCGAATGACATTTGATTTATATCGGGAAGTTACGGTGGCCATTAATACCCATAATTATATTGTAAAGTTGTTGACCTAGATTGTAATTGCCGATGTTCAACGTCAAATTTACTACGCGGACAATGTTATTAATGGTTTCATAGTGTGAATGTTAAACTACATCAGAAGTAACTTTTTAATTCAACATTTGTTAACGCACTCTCTCTGTCTTCCTGTTGTTTATTACCATTTCTCGCATATAATATTGTTGAGCGCCACTCATTCGTGCAACGTTCTATATCATATCATTATCTGCTTTGTACTTTCTTAGTTTGCATATAATAACAATCGATAGTTTCACAAGATGCGGGGATTCTTCGAAGATCAATCCCCAAGAGTATCAGCGTCAGACATATTTCGTGTCTCCAACCGTCGAGTGGAAATAGTCCTGCTTTAAAATTAACCCCTCGAAACAAAATTCAATACTTAATATACAGTAAAACGTTGAATTACTCATTCATAACATTCGCTTAAAATATCAAAAGACAATGTGCGAAGTTGAATCTTTTATTAATAATCAATAAAACTCTGCAACAATTTTTACAAAACTCACACAAAAATGAACTTTGAAGATCATTTTTTTAATTAAGCGTTTTCAAGTACCAGTAGAATTTTATCTGGTTGCACACTGTAATAACGGAGAGCAAGTGTGGAGAATTGGTAAACGAAACAGTAGGATCGGCCATTTTCCAAATCTCCTGGCCGTCAAAAAGAAATACGATCGGACTCTCGCGGGGAAATATATATTGTCACCCTCGTCGCGCTTAAACGACGCCTGGCATTAATCCTGTGCATTTGTTGGCGGGTTTATCCGGGTGGCCAGGAGTCGGTGGCTCGTGTCCGTCATTCAGGGGAGCCAAGTTTAGTCGGTAAAGAGAGACACGGGAATCCGTTTCGCGGGAGATTAGATTTCTTTTCATCGACCCGGGGGATGAAGCAGCTTGACAAGTGTGCGTGGGTTCACGTGTGTGAGCATCGGGGCGAGGGTGGCGGACCGTCTTGGTCCCTCGAGAGGCCACGTGAGAGCTAGAGTCATCCATCCACCCCTTGATTTAAGCAACGCTCGGGATGCCGGGAGCGCGCACGCAAGGAGATACGTGGGGGGTGGTTGACTCGACTTTTACCGCCGTTAATGTCCTTTACTGTACATCGACTCAAGCACACTCGAAGGTCCGCCCACGTGTGTACCGTACACGGAGCGACAGAGAGATCAGAACGAAAGAGAAGAGAAGGTCGAGGAGAAAGTGAGGGAGAGAGGGGCCCCCCGATCAGCCCCAACAAAACTCGTCCCTGGGCCACCACCCTGACTACAGCCCCCGCGGACTGTCCCGGCTTTCCTTGCTTCGTTCCCATGCGAATCAATAGTGCGTAGTCACGGCGCCGCGTCTCGCGCGAGTCGGCTTTGGGGCGACGAGGAGTGGCCGCCGCCGTCACGACGACACCCGATGATGCCCGAACGCGATGTTCACCGATCGACGAACTCCGTCACGACAACGTTAACTGCTTTCTTTTTTTTGGAGGCGGCTGCACGAGGACCGGGAACGGTACGAGCAGTGCCGTTGAGGGAACCAGGAGAAGCGAAAGGGATGTGTGCAAGACAAAACCAATGCACGCTAGGTTAATGCTTGGCGGACGGAGTGTAAACCTATGTATGAAATTGGCACAGCCGGTGGTAGGCCGACGGAGACAATGTTATGAACTTTGTATATACTATATTATTGCTTGGTTAGCGCATACATATTCTGCCTCGTTTGTTCGTTGTAGTTGTTATTATTATTGATACTGATATGTACGTCATTATTTGGCGACAGCTTTCAGCTGAAAACTGATATAGCAAACTTACACGCTGGTCGTTCTCCATTCAACCAACTCGAGACTCAGTTTATTAAAATGGATATTGGCACAAACTTTTTGGAGAGGTTTCGGAAATTTTCACAAAGTGATTCCATTTAATCCTGTTTTTTTTTTTTTTTCAATTTGCCTCATACAAACGTACAATATAAGATTAGATCAATGTTTGTTAGATAACTTTTTCCACTACTGCTATTTATATCTTTTTCTTATCAACTTCCATTCTACTTATGTTTTGATGTTTTTATTTTGTTTTACTTTGATGGATTTCTTAAAGTGTCCACTGTTTTTAAACGCTAAACTTTCATCTAATTACATCTCTAAACATTGTACGTATGTGTATACAGACCAAAATTTGTGTATACAGTGGTTTTTGTGAACTAAAAAAAGTTCCATCTCAATCTCGTTTAAGAATGTTTTTATATAAGACATCTCTTTTGATAAAATCTAAGACTTCTGCTATGCTATGGGTTTTTTTCTTCTAGTCGAGCACGACCTCATTGAGAAGAATACATCTGTTATCATCAGCCTTGACACAAATATCACTTTAACTGTGTGCGTAAAATAAAGCAAATTTTCACAAACAAAATTGCTCAGATGAATTTGCGCGGACAAATAAAAAAAAAAATGCACGCATCAAGATTTCAGAATTGTAGATTTACACATTTTTTATTTATTTAAATAAGAAACTTTGTTCTTTAAAACAATCATTCATGTTGAGAGATTCACGAGAGCAATTTTAAGTCAATTAATAAAAGAATAAAAAGAATAATATAGAAAAATAATAGGTGAAATATGGTATCCTACCTATTCTTCTAATTTTATTCGACATATAGTTGAATTTTCAAAATCTCTATACTAAAAAACTGAAAAAACAAATAAAATTGAATTACAAACTTTAAAATTGTAATTGAATTTATTGTCTAGAGTGCTTTATTGTTTACAAGGTAGAAAAATAACATGTAATTGAGAGTGTTTTTTTTATTATATAAAAGCGCCTTTGACAACGGAAAGATGTTCTGCCCATTATGTATTTAAAGGCTTTGTCGAATCAAACGTTCATCCGTGTACCTGTGCCTGAAAACAGGTAATCTGTGCAAGTATTTGATCAAATTTGAGCGTTTATCCGAGCAAAGAGTTTCGAACGGTCAAAAGCCCAATTTACGGTGTAGCCAAGTTAGTAAATGTTTGGATTTAAAACGAGGCCACCAAGGGAAACAGCTTAAAACACACATCGGACGCTCTTAAATGTAGTCGCGGAAATAGCGACTGCGCGTAACGCGTTGACCGAAAGGGCGTGAGAAGAGGACCAATTACGTTGTATGAAAGGATGACAGAACCCTCCTTTACATTGGTTCATCTTGAAAATGTAGCTTCGTGAAGATGCGCCATTGATATAATCGTAGGGGATGATGAAAGCAGACTGAAACGGATAGTCGCGAAGAGCTTTTGTTTTAATAACGTCTGGCACACTGCCCTGCTAATACACCCCTGGACTTGCATTGTTATCCCAGCAGCAAGTGGTTTTCACCAGACATGCTTGCGAATCTAGGACAACCAGACGCTACAAAAGTTGCTTCTTTATCAACATCGAAAATCCGAGACAATATTCAGATAATAGATAACAAATTTTTACAACATTAATTATTGAAAATAATTAATCACTTTTTTCAAAAATATAATTGTTTTGATAATTATAAAATTTTTTTTCATTGGAAACATTGAAGAATTTAGTCGAAATGCCAGTTTAGGAATAGCTAGTGGAAAATTGACACTAATTAACGTACACTTACAGTTTAAAAGCAATAATGTATGTTTCTTATTTTTTACAGGTGAGTTATCGCAGATGATAAAATGAGTATTTAGATAAAACTTCCTAGTGGTGAGTCTGTAGAGGACACATAACAATGGTTTTAAAATAATCTTTAAGTATCAACTCCTGAATAAAACTTTAGAAATGGTTAGGATCGTGCTAGGGAACATTAAATACAATACCACAATGAAAACTTTATTAATAAATAGCCACCAGACTAAAGATATATATATACATATAATATTTATCTTTCATTTTACAATACATTCGTATATAAATATCAGATAATTAGTTCTGTAAAGTGAAAATATGAAAAGCATAAAGCTACATATACATGATTCAATTCACTCACACACACACACATATATATAAATAATTCAATTCAGTGACAGAACACATACTGGTAATTCAATATATATTTGTTGACAAGAATTATACTGAACGAAATTTATATTTTGTTAAAAATTTTTATTTACATGAAGCACAATTGGTGTTTGCCGGACAAATGGTAAACATACAATTTTGACAAAACATTATGTTAATAATCAATATAATGTAATGGCGAGTATACAGAATAGCAATGTATAATTCATATCGATTTAATTATTTAAACATATGAATGTGACGCTGTATAAAAGTGTAGTCGAATCGTATGTGTCCAGGTAGTTGTTTGGGTAATAATCATGTAGAAACATGCATGTGAGCGATAGTACAACTGTATAGACTGCCAGCAGCTGATTCGCCGTCAGAATATTATCTCAGTGGTGTCTTGAATACTTTTCTGGACCGTCGTCATGCATAGAACGACTATATCGAAGAATGCGATAAAGAGTCTGCGCAAATTCAGCGTTGCGGTCTGGAAGACTTTGTGGGTTTTAAATATATCGCGCGTTGCAGTAATACATCTTGTTCATTCCCCAGCTTTGATTTTATATCAACTGACTATGCTGTGCAAAACCATGAATTATATAGACACTTCAAGTACGATCTTGTCTTAGAATATTGATCAAGTAATTACAACGTTCAATATTTTGAAAACTTTATTAGATAATTTATAACATAAAAATAATATAATTATCTATTTCTATAAAAATAAGACAAAATGTTCATTTTTACTTGAGTAATTTAACCATTTCCTAATTAACATTCAACTATTGCAAATTTAGTTAGTCAAATTTAGCAGAAATTGCTTATTTAAATTGCTTTTGAAATTGCTTATTTTAAATTCTCATAACAAATCAAACGTTCTAATAAATTTGTACTATTTAATTTAATCTAATTTAATTATTGTATTCAGATTCCAGAAGCGAAAGCGTTCTGCTAGTCGTTGAAATTATGAATGTCCATTGTTATAAATCGAAATTATAAAATTTCAATAAGTGCTTTTACAATAAAAATAGAAAATCGTGTGTGATTGAAAGCATTAAAATAAATAAGTCTGCGTTGAATCAGATTAAATGCTAATTCAGGAAAAGAAAAAAATGTTGGGAATTAGAACGTGTTCGCTGCATATTGTGATTTAAAATGACGGAATTAGTGGAGTCAAATAACAAATATTCACAACAAAGAGTGATGTATTATTTAACAACACTTTGTCTTTCAATTAATTGTAACTATTTTGATAAACAGTACAAATACATTTTCAAAATAGGATCAGACTTTTTTTAATTTTATGTAGTTCCATTATAACATGTATTTTAAATTATTGCTAAAACAAAAACCTTTGTGGCAAGCGAATTTCTTTGTCGAGTAGTAAATCACTGAAGCAATGTTTTTGATTTACGAAATCTTGACCTAGAATACGAAGCATGATCGTAAACTAAATGATAACAATGATCCAGACTTTCGAAAATAGATACAACGCTGAAAGAAAAAAATCATGATTTTATTAATCTATTATAGTTTTATTACTATATAGTTTTATTTAACACAGCAGTATTTTTTATACTTTTTTCGTCTCTTGGATATCAGAGACACTGATATCGCAATAATTTTAGATTCTTTTTTGCGTGAAGATTTTATGAAGCATCATCGATAGACGGTTTATTTTGTTATTATTAATACCAGATTTTCGAGTTAAAGGCTGCACGAAAAATGCACATCCTTGTTTCTTTTCATTATATTATAACAACGTTTGGCACGTTGCTGAGCATATCACTGGACTCATCTTCGCCATGCTGATTTAAAAGACTTACCACACTGCAGGATCGCGAAACCGGGAGATCCTGTTCAAGTGAAAACACTTGTGCAAAAGCAATGAATTAAGGACCTTAGTCATGAAATCTTTGTCCACCAATTCTAACTTTTTCGTCAGTTGTCTACGGCGCGTGTTTTATCTGTGATACACAAATTAAACAATGAAGTATAGATAATCATTTATTCATTAATTTTAAATGAATAAACTGTATTGTGTTTGAGCAGATTCTTTCAGAAAAATTTCGTTCAAGTTAAGAATTAAGTTTTTTATTTAACTTTTCACCAAGAAACCATTTTGATTTTGATGAGAGTTGGAAACGTTTCAATATTGGCATTTTTGTCTCATATTTTTTTATTTCTGGGTAAATCAATTCATTTGAAAATCTAATGAATCTCTGTCGATCCATATAATACGTAAATAAAAGCATGTCAAATCTATTTGCGCGATAAAGTCACCTGCCGCACGTTTAATCGATTGGCTATAAAATGAAAAAAAGTATATAAAAGAGAAAAAAAAAACCGTCAAAATATCCACATGAATTGGTAAATATATGTACGAATGTTCTACAATCATAATGTGGGAATGCTCGTTCGATATGAGCAGATTGCAATGTAGTTGAAGAGGATTGCATGTATTTCGGATGTATTTTGTGTAAATTGACATAACGCATGATGAGAGACGGACAACGGGATGAGAAAGAAAGAAAGCGCGAGCAACGAATAGTTGAATTTCGAATCGACAATCAAAGTAGACGTTCGTTGGCTCGTCAAAATATCGGAAAATTTCATCATGCTGTAAGCCCGGAGGTTCGATTCTGATGTAAATTCAACAATTAAATGGCGCTACTATTGAAATTCGATTCGATAGCTCCACATTTGACAAGCACTATATTAGCTGAGGATAATTAAAACGAAAGTTAAAGTACTCTGATATTTTCATGCAAGTAAAAAGCTTACAAAACCCACACAGTTTTTGGTTAAATGGAAAGTAAACAATCAAGGAGCCCAGATTAATTTTGAAAATTTTCACGATGCATTGACTGAGTTGAAAGAAAATACAGTTTTTGTATTAACATTAAATCACACAAGTTGGAGTTTAATTTATTTTTCATCGATCAAAGCGAATTGTAAATATTAGTTGAGTTTGTATTAATACTTCATATTCATGAACTTGCAACGTATTGAAATATCAAAAATATTGTAGGTACAAATTTAGTTGTCGCACTAAATAATGTAATATTGTATAACAATTCGTAACAAAGTAAGGCATTTTTATGCAACTCAGTATTTTATATAATTCATATTGCTGTATTCCTTGCAGACTAAATTATATAGATATTGATAGCACGGAACCACTTCATATTGTGTCTATGAATACTGCAAAAAAATCAATCTATCCGTCGCAACCACAAGTTTGTCGACCGTCTGCTTCGTACGGACAGATGCGTCACTTAAATTGGATTAGTCAAAAGATAGTAGCAGGGAACGAGGATTCTTCCTACCTATATATGTAATATTCTTATTTGTGCCTTAGGCGATGCCGTCATTCAACAAATTTTAATGCGGATAAACGTAGGATAATTTATTGAATTTTGTGCGTCGAATTTGGCTTTTATTTATGTTAATCATCACTTTTATAACGAAAGGACATATGTTTTCAACCAGGCGCATTATATCAGGAAGAATTAATCAAGTAACTCGTAATCCTAGTAGAATACTAGTAGTAACTATAGTTTACTATAGTAACTAGATTTTACTTCGTGCAGCGACTTTAAAAGTGTTGAATGTCATAATAGAGATTCTTTCTTTCATATAAACCAGTTTTATGTTCAATTTTTTATATTCAGTTTTGCGATTGTATGAAATGTAAACAAAAAATCACAATGTTACTTATGAAATTTAAAATTAATTATCTCATTACAACTGAAGTATTTTTTGTGAACTGAAAATGATAATACATTCTGAAAGTTTAGAAACGTTTATATTGCATTAATTGCTATGAAATTTCTCGTCCCCTTACTGTTAAATTGTATGAAAACGAACCCAAAAATTAATATTGCACAGCTCTCGAGAGAAAACGAAACGAAAGAATATAAAAATGAATACAAAATCGTTCAAAACAAACTTTTTTGCCTGGAAGAATTGAATAAAAGCTAAGAAAAAAAAACAACAGAATAAGTACACAAATTACGAATTTCTCTCTCTTGTGCTCATCGATGACAGGACTGCCAAATATTTGTATAAACAGTTGCTCATCAATTCGCTACATTTTCACATTTATACTCATCTCTATCCTGCTTCCATTTTCAGTGCACCACTCATTCACGACGAAGACACAGGCATAAACTTGCGCGAAAAAATTTGACCGAGAATTGAAATTAACTGCAATGCGACTCTTCTCTGCATTCTGTTCAGCGACGTTTTTGTCAAGTATTTTTCTCTCTCAGAGTTTTTTCGTTTTACTTTTTCGCATTCCTAACTATCTTTATGACTTTCTGTCAGTTTTGCTTGGAAAATTCGCCGGTGCGTTACAGTGCCGTTGCGTTCGTCATTTAATGGCCGGAAGGATAATTATTTATGTGGAATGCTCACGCGTTGTCCCAAATTGTCCAATGAATATATTTTTTGCTGCACAGTAATATTTTGTTTCTCGTGGATATGATCAGTGATGTCGCCAGAATCGATCTAAAACGATGTTAATGCTTCAAGTTTAGACGTTGCAATATTGCATTTGTGACAATTTTCAAAATCATCAGGTTACTTTAAAATTGCAAAAGATGTGGGTGGTCATATGAAAATAATATTTCAAAAGGTTAATAAAATATAAAGTCAGTAGGTAGTATGTTCTATATTAACAATATGGAGTTAAAAATGTTCAATTTGTAATTTAAGTAATACATGTAAAACATGTAAACATATCTAATATTACTTATAACTATAAAAAAGAAATGATGAAGTAAAATTTTGATGCAATAGTTAGTAATGAAAGTAAACCTGTCTCTTACATACAATTTTTTTGCATATTCAAATAATAAAAAATTGAATTATTACCTATCAATCGAGTGAGATTAATTTAATGAGAAATTGGTTATTGTCGTCGCAGCGTGTCCACCACAAATATGTTTGTTATTGAATTCCAATTAGTTTCATTATTGAATATTCAAATCAATACATTTTCTCCGAAACCGATATTTTTAGGAATTGAGACGAGTGAAATTTTAGTTGCACAAATTCTATGATTTCTGCTTGATCAATCGAAAAATTTATTAATTAAAATATTTGATTTATAAAATCTCCTTATTTTATTTATTTTAAATTATTGTAGTTGTTTTTACTGAATGTCGTAATCGAATATATTGTTAGGCATTACAATATTTTGTCTTTTATCGTTGCTTTTCTCACTCAACTGCTATATTAAAAAACAGGAGATACTGTCCAGAACTAAAGAGTCAACTTAATTGAACAAATATTAATTTTAATAATGTAAATATACACACTAAAAATTCTATAAGATCTACAAGTCAAGGAACTTAACAATGAAAAGATTGTAACCAATGATTCAAGTAAACCTAAAGTAAACATAAACCTATAACTAATCTGTGCATCTAGACAAACACGAAGATGCAAAAACGTAAACATCAACTTCAATTTTGGCATTATATTCTCGAATTTCCGATCGGATTTTTTTATACAAATTTGATAAATATCTTCATTAACTTTCTAAGAATTTTCAGTATGCTTCTGATCATATACTTATTGCGAAATAACATTTCAATCAACATAATCTATAAGTTCCTGTAACAAAATTACTCAATTGCTCAGTAATTTTCAGTTGAACTTTTCGTTGTGTCCGTATTGACTTTGATCGCGATAAGGAATGAAATAGCACGGATAAAAATATGCAAACAAGGCGATGAGTCATTAGGAACGGTCATTTGATTTTGCGCGTCTAATTTTGCATTATAAAATGGCGTTGATATCGTAAAATGGTTGCCCGGCACGTGAATGAAAGTCGCACCTACACTACTGATTCTGGATCAGTATCGTCGCACTAAAGTCACATCTTTCTCATATACGATGCATTGAAGTTGTAATTTTTCCTGAAAGCTCTGAGTTGGCGATAACGTGGCACCATAAGCCGCGATATATCTCAGCAAATAAAGCAAGTATTCACCATTCTTCCTGTACGAACCGCAGATATACGTAGATATACAAGCGGCACATGCATGTTCAATATTTTTATGCACATCGCTGAGCTTTCATTTTACATGTGAATAGGGCGCTATCAAAGTAGAATTGAAAAAAGTAACATATATATGTATATTATGTAATGTATCACACTTGCCCTTTCGACATAGCAACTAAAAAATGTTATCTTGCTAATTAACAGATGTTTGTTGTTAAGTTTACCAAACCATTTGTCTGAAGCTCTAATTAAAATTATGAAAAACTTTGTTACAAGAAAGTAAAATTTAAAGCATTTTTCTGAATGTCTTTATTATTTCATCGAAAGTATTTTACATTATTTCGTTCTTTTACTTTGAAAGGATGAATCAAAAGCAAAATTTTTGAAGAGTTGATCATTAAAAATTTTGTCGAAAATGAAACAAACGTTGAAGAAATTTGCTGGTATGAAACATCTGATGAACATAAAAAACGCATCCTGAGAAGAATGAATCTTTTCGCGCCTGACTTTATTTATGTATTTACCGATCAGCATGTTTTCCTGATCGAACAGTTGAGCGTGGCTTTCTCGCGAGTTCTTCATTCATCTGAAATTGCATAGCGCTTTACCACACCCGCTGTCACCCTTTCGACTGGGTGTTAGCCGCCCTCGTTGGCGTAATTCCATATCTCTCCCTCGATCGTTTGCCTGCACTCCTTGCTCTTCTTTCAGCTTTATCCTAACAATGTTACGCACAATGACGCTTTCTCTTTCTCTTTACCCCGAGGCGCACCAGTGACGGCCCTTTTCTTGCTTAGCACCAGCGTTAGGGCGTACAGGTCCGGTTGAGTAAACCCATGTGCGTGCTGGTCAACACTTCTTTCGGCTTCCTGGGGTTCTTTTTTCCCTCTCTTTCAATCTTAATCTCTATTTTGTCACTCATTCGTTTTACCTTCTCTTTCTCATTACCATCATTATCGCTTTTCTCGATTCACAGTTATCTTACTTTTTCTATAGCCTTCCATGTTTTTTTGTTCTTTACTCAGATTTAAAGTTGTCTGACATGCCTCTTTTTCAGCTATCACATACAAGGGATATCTGTACTGAAAATGAAACCATTGTTTGCTATTTTAATTTTTTTCTACTATTTAGAAATGTACTGGACAGTGATCTCTTTTATTATCCGACTAAATTGATTCACGATTGAAATTTGAGATTTCACACAAAACAGAAACTTGATGCCGGTTTGAGCTCACCTGATAGATATTTTCGTTGATAGAGGAAACGGAGATGGTTGACTCATCCAAAAAAGGTGTTTTTTGCTTTGATTAATCAGCTGTTCCAACTGCAATGCAGTTAATCTACAAAATAAAAAGTAAAATTGTATGAAAATTTGTATTTAGTCTGAGTTTATAGATAGTGTATAATGACGGATAATATTTATAATCGAATTTCGAATTAAAAATCATTAATCATATGAAACCGTCATCCTATATGATGAAAAAGTGTCTAATTATAATCTCATACATAAAATAAATAAGGAATAAATAGCGTAACAAAATTTATCAATGACGAAATGAAATTTTGCATCTAATTTTGAGCATTGAAATTATTGAACAAGTGATTAATTCTGTGATAATAATATGACCTCAACAAGTTATCTCAATTCACTGTTTATATGAGCGGTGAATAAATATGTGCTGCAAATTTTGCATTGCTTCTAATGCATTCGGCGTAATCAAGCGTATGACCATATATATTTGGTTTTTGCTATTTTCATTAGCAAGAAACAAGCGGCAGCTGGCATTATCTTTCGATAACATCCAACCACAGGATGTACTACTGGAATCTACGAAGACAGAAACGCAGATGATGCAGATTGGCATTTGATTATTATTCCTGCTAGTCGTGTTTCTGCACTGATTTCAACACTGTCTATACGCTCAACGACTTAAGTATAAAGTATTAATTTCGATGCGCTTTCATACATACAATACTTTCAAGTACAATAACAAATTCTTACGAACAAAAAATATGCTCGAAAAAAGAAGAATGTGATGTTTCAGAAGAATAAACGAGAATCTTTTTCATAAAAAAGTAAATATCAGCTTGTGGCAAAAAATATGAAACCGTCATCCTATATGATATACATGTATATATATATATATATATTTAATAACAACGATTTATATTTATGATCTGTGACGCGGCAAAAGTCTGGAATTATCGGTTTAATTAAAAGACGATTTGCAAGTTATTTCTTCTTTCAGAAAGTGCCTTTTCATTATGACGAAATTGATAGCTGTCCCAGTATATTGACCTGGCGCAACAATTATAAGCAGGAAAGCGCAAACGAGCCGAACTTGTCTTCTGTAATCGAAATCCTTACTGCCACCATTTGCTGACTATACGTATATGAACGGAAACCGCTCGCCCGGCTATGAAAGCGTGTAGATCCGAGCTGTTAATATCTAATTATTAGTAAAGTGATTTGCTGCAATAGCTCGAGGTGGCTTGTTGCCTTAACAAATCGTACATTAGTGAATAAATTGTACCGCGCCAGTACAACTGTTATTGCTACCATATCCGCAGTTTATTGGCGAATTTCAACTTGTACTTAATTCGATTTAATTATGAGTCGTTCGAACTTTTCACTCCATTTCATTATGATCCGTCACCTCAACACAACATTCGGTTTTTTTTTAATCAAAAGCTTCATTCTATTTTAGCTTATTTATTGTTTGATTGCACAATTAAGTTTTCATCACGTTCGAACAATTTATGTAACCCAGCTGGAACTCATTTTCGTGCACAAAATTTTTGATCTTACATAACTGATGCCTTTCATTATAGTCTCCAAACATGACTGCACGCAAACTACAAAACAACCGCTCCCTTTGGGTTCTCCGGACCTTCCCAATAAATTCTAATAAACTAAACATTCTTAATGCGTTTAATCAGAGAAATAACGTTACAATATAGCCGGGGTACGAATAATCTCTCAGTAAAACTCTCGCCCACTTGCCCCGCCATACCAGCGCCCCCTCCATTAATAATTTCAATAATATCGATTGCAGCGGAACGTGTACACATCACACCACCAACTAACAAACATCATTACGACCGCCCTCTTTGCTCAAATAAACAATTCTGCGCACAGACACTGAAACCGTTCACAGTATCGCACACTTTATAATTCCATTGCCAGACATTCAATGAATTTTGTTGAGAACGATGAAGTTATGAACAGTGATATAATTGTGATGGTAGGTTTTGTTAGGGACACATGAATTACTTAGGGATGTTTGGAGAAAGCTTGGAACCATTTATTTTGGTTCAAAATACCCGAACAAAAAATTGAAGTGGAGTCGAAATGATTCCGACATTGATTGGTATGCAATTTTTTAAATTGGTATAAATTAATTTGCAATCAATGTGTCGATGGAAAACAGAATTCTGAAATTGCAAATTGTTGAAATGCGAACAAAATATGTAGCCTGATCATTTTGACTAAATATATCTTTTTTATTTTCGATTACGTGATATTTTATTGTATATTCGTTTCGTCAGTGTTGTCAACACGCATCTCGAACAAAGTTTTCTTTATGGATAGTTGCCGAGTCTCTTTTTTTTCAATATTAAAAATTTAATTTAAAAAGTTTCAAAATTTATAATATCTCTTATGTTGGCGTAAAAAGTGTCTCATCAATCCCCTAAATTCAAACCCTTGAATCCTCTCTAGAGAGTGACGTCCCTTATTATTACTAAGCTCATCTTAAAGTTGACAAGGAAACCCCCATAAGAAGTTGGAAACAAACCCCAGGCAATCTTGGCGCGATACCTTCCCCGAAGTGTCTGACGAATGTCACAGCAGTGTTGCCTTGCGGTTGTCGTGCGATGCGGGGACTGTCGTAATTTATGATTATTTTTGCACGATAATTGCTCTTCTTACACGAAATACAAGGAACGCAACGCCTCCCTCCGTTTAGCCCTGGAATGCAAATAATTGTTTAGCAGTGTATACAGAATGAAGAAGGTAGCGAGGAATGCAAATAGAGTCTCCTCTCTGCGGTGACTATTTCTCGTTCGTTTCGCACTGCTGTTGGCGTCTGAGTTGCGCGCCCTCGTCGTAGGTGTACGTAGGTGTCGCGCGCTCCGTACGAGAACGTCGAATCTCAAGTTATGTTGGCCAGGCTGTTTTATGCGTTTCTTCGGGCGTTCGTGTTCGATAGCGATTGCCAGTCACCCTTTCCGCTGCGGCACGATTTCTCAGACGAATCAGCTTGCGCGCGATTTTATTAATTGCTCGACTGTTTCAATGCAGACCGTTTCTCTTGTACGCGTATCGCATATGTTATTCTTACAGCTTGTCCCTGCTAATAGCCTGGCGAGGCGTTCATAACTCATGCCGCCGTTGACTACTTTCGATAATTCGAAACAATGCGGCCGTATTTATGAACTCGTTGAGTTTGATATATATTTATGTATTAATGCGGCATTGTGCGAGCATGTGGCAAAAATTCGTAGCAACCATTGTAAAGTACAGTTACATTCGGAGAAACACATTCTGCTGGAATCTTGGTCGAGGGTGTTTGGTCGAGCGCTTGTCATAAACTGAGTTACAATCGTCCGGTCTCAACAGTAGTTTTAACGTGTTGTTATCACACTTACTGCCATCGAAATTAGTTCAAAGATAATTTAATTTTATCTCATTATCTTCGAAGTATACATTTTCAATTTTAAATTTTTCTTGACCCCTGGACAGTTTTAAAAACAGCCATTTTTTCGAGGCGATTGTTTTTTTATGGGGTATTTTATTTTAAATTAAAATGTCTGTACAGTAAGAATGATTTATTTCATGATAAGACATGTATTTCTTGGCGTAGAAGAAAAATTTGTTGCCTGGAATGAGTTAATAATAAGTTTCAAAACGTGACGCCGTACAGTAACTTCGGATACACCAAAGGTGATGGAAAAAGATTCGAGTTCGCGTCGAAGAAATATATATAGGCTACGCTGAACGACCGCGATCGTTACCGCAATTGTGTTTACCGCTGTAACTGTGGCCACAGTTACAATAATCGTGGTCGCTCAAAAACATTTTTATTTTTTTGCCTGCGCTTATATTTCGCAAGTTAACCAGCTTTAGGCTATATGAAACAGATTTTACAATGTGTTTTGTCTGTGGTATCGTTGCAAAACTAATGAAATGATGCAAACAGAATTACAACGTCATTTCAAGTTGTAGGAAGCGCAACACAAGAACGGCACCATCGAGATTCCACGTCATTTTACAGTTTTGACTTTTAATTGAAATTGCAACGTACGTTGCCAATTCAGTTGTTTGTTTAAATAAACTCGCAACTAAGTTGTAAACCCCATTGTCTGTAAGACAGTTAAAATCATTAAAAACTGATGAAATCCAATTTACTTGAAAATTCTTGTCAACGTTCTTAATAAATTCTGTCGTTTAAAAGAAAATATTTGTTACATCAAAGTACGCATTTTATGAAAGAAAATTTATGATGCAATGACAATAGTATTTTGCTATTTAGCTCGGCTGGTACGTAAAATTAGCATTAAAAATTTTTTAGCTATTAAAATAGCAAAGTATAGTTGGCCATTGTGTGTGGTATAAAAATGGGAAGCAGCATCGGAACAACGATACTTCCTTGACAGAAATTAATCGCCTTTTGTAAAAAGCCGCAGAGGTAGTAACATAACAAACTGTCTTTTATTTTGCAGAAGTTACAAACGATCAGCGAGGATTTTTGTGGCCTGGATGTGAACACGCCCTTAGGTGGTCAGGAACCCATGGTGGCAGTACCGGTGTTAACGTTCGACACTCACCTCACGGCAGTGGCAGCCACTTCAACCAGTGATTACACGGTCGTCTTTCTCGGCACGCACAAAGGTCATCTCAAAAAGGTCAGTACTAGAGCTTTTCTATATCATCGACAAAAAATTGCAATAGGCGAAAGAAAATGACGAGATCGGAATTCACGATTGCGTCTTATACGAGCATGCATTTGTTCTCTCGATCACAGCCAATAATCCATGACCTTCGACAGGTCACAAGGAACAAACTGACAATTTAACTATCATATCATCTTCTATTAAATAACATGACTGTACTATTACCTGCTGTTTTTTAATTTCTTGAAAGTTTGCTTTCATATTAAAGTGGTTTCTGTTTGGGGTTTAAAATTAAAATCAAAATTAATTTTCAATATACCTCTTAATAAGTAAAACAGTATTAGAAGCTGATGAAACAAAAAAGAAAAACATTTTTTGAATTAAGAAAAACCGTTTAAACGGTTTTAGTTTCTAGGTTCTTTTTTATTATGTCCTATAATTGATGTACAATTATTACAAGAAAGTGAATTAAAAAAATGATTCAAATAAATTAACGTTAAAATTAACCTGCAGAAATGGTACAACAAGAGTAGTAAATTTAATATGGACTTGTAATTGAAATGGATAACTGGACCGTATACAGCCAAGTGTAGAAGTACCTATATACTTTGAAGCCGTACTACGGTTATACAACTATTCTTGCTTGGATACAGCTGCACTGGCTGTATTTAATGTTACTGCAAGTGCTATTCATAGTTACAACAGTAAACCATAATGTTCCTAACTGCAGTCCAATTGTTTTTGTTGCTACAGAGCAATTACAACTTTCTTCATAACGTTAGATTATTTACATTTTTTTTTTTAATTTTAAAATCTATCAATACATTATTTTGTTTTTATTTCCACTTATTAAAATTTACACTAACAATAACTAATTTCAATACAATACAAGGACTCATATTATAAATAATAAGTCACACTGAACAATTCCTTACAAAACCAAAACTACTATATTTCAACGAATCATATAATTACAGAAGTCTTAACAACAATAATTAATCCATTTAGCAATAACAGATTCAAACCTGCTGCACCCTCTTCAGAAGCACAAGAACAATGTAACATTTAACGTATTATTTGCATAATATCGTTTTTCACATAATGATATAAGGGGTTCACGTGCGTGTTATGACATTCAAAAACGAACAAAGACCACGATGAAATTAAAATTCATAAAAATGCGTCGAAACTCTAGAGTAATTCACCTTATATGTATACATATGCCGTTATATGTTGCTGCTCCAACAATGTACAATATTCTTACTATTTCACTCTAAAACTGTGTCGAATAAGTTTCACTTATAAACGTCGCAATCAGTCCTTGAAATTTTCATTGACAAGGAAAATTTGTTGAAAAAAATATTTCTGAACTATTTTTCAATCCGACATTTTACATTTTGTTTTTTTTTTTTCTTCGGTGATAGAAAATAAACATGTACACATTTTTTTTGCAGTCAAAAGAAATAACATTGTATTAAAATGTGTTGTTACCATTAAAATATAATGGAGCCTACACATATTTGTGGTATTAAAAGTCGAGTGTCGAAGAGTGTAGCATGGCGCATGCGTCCTCGTGCGTGACAGGGTAATGTCCGTAACAATGCGTCGTGGGTCGTGTTTGCGGTTGCACTGTCGACACGTTTCGAGTCGATCGGAGGGTGCGTCTTTATGCTTTTTCGCGTCGCCAAACTTTTTAGAGCAACAGCGATACGACACGTTCAGAGCGACGATGAAAATATTGCCACTCATATTACGTATCGAATCACGCCGATAAGAAATTTTATTATATGATGCCATTTCGTGATTAAGTAATTCAGAGCCTTTATTGAAGCGAAGCAAAATGTAAATAAAATCGTACCAACATTCTAAACACCTTGATTCAATTTTATTAAAAACAAAATAAATTCATCTTAAATATATAAAAATTTATCTAGCCACTGGACAAATTTAAAACTCACCCCCCTCCCCCCCCCCCTCGAAATATATAATAACCTACCGCAGTTCGGACGTGCCGTTTAAGAATGAAAAATGTGTAATTGTTGTGTGACTAATCTTGTTTCATTCGCATACATCAATGACAATATATTTCTTATCTGTAACGGTCAACATTTTACTGTGACATATCAATGACTTGCTGCTTCTGCGAATCAGTTAATTACGACAGTAAATCGATGCGTCTCTTGCAGCCGCGTTATCCGGCGCTGTTTTACTGCGCCCATAAATTCAACGGATTCTTCTTTAAATAATTTGAGAACGATATTGCTTTACTCTCTTAATGAAATGTGCAGTCGTACGCAAAGTATTCGTTTAATTTATTAAACTATTCTCACACATGGGGCCGCGTTTATACAATATAATTCGTTGGTATACATTCTTGAAAATTTTTGCGCAATAAAAATTATATTCAATTTTTAATTGACTGAGCAATTTATTGTTTGCGGGGGCAAAACGGCTTTTCAGAGTGCAATGACTTATTGAATAATTTGCGAAGTAAAAGCGACAAAAAAGCAACGGGGGATATTTGGGCGCACGAAAGCCAGACCGATCGTAAATGATTCACGGCCCTCGGACGCGGAAGGACTAATAAATAATCGCTCGCACACGAGCCGAACTCGTTTTGCCGGCAGGCAAAGGTCAACGAGACCGAAGGTTATCCAATAAAGTTTTACAAACATATACGTTACTCTACGGCGTGGTCTCGGGATCGAGGCCAGTTAGCCTGCTAGATTATAATCGTCTTTTATCCCCTCATCTCATCGACGTCTTTACTTTCCCATAAATAATCTTGATCGATCCCCCATGGAAGCCGCGGACGCCGCACGACGACGTTGTGCGAAAAATGGGACGCCCATAATATTAGCGTCGCTAAATTATTGCCTTCGGGAAAACGTAATTTTTCCTCCAAACCCTTTGCGAAAATTCGTTCGGCCGGCCGTATGAAAATAACAGTCATTTCGACTCTGGGCAACGAGAAAACGCGTCGGCGTCTCACGCGCGTGAGAACCCCGTCTTTCGGAATTATTGCTGGTAAAATGAATTCAAACAAACTTATTTTACATCGATTTTATATTTTTAGTATTTTAAACATATTTTGCATTGATTATATATCTTTGCTTTTGTTAGCGTTTTGTTTTCTAAAAATATACATGTTGGATAAATGTATATTTTTCCAAAATATTCCAAAAAAACATTTAGACAAATTTTAAATCTCAAGGATGAATCTTTTCCGAATTGCGAATAAAAACAATTAGTTAAAATAAAAGCGACACTAAAGACAGCAAAATGGATATCAGAACAATTTACTCCATTCGTCAATGCGCCACGTTTTTCAATCTTTTTAACAACGATGACAATCGGGTCGTGAGATTAATCGATTGTTGATGACCCAAGGATGGGAAAACACAACAGACAAAATGTTTGCCGAGACAAAAAGCTCAAGGCTTATGACCCTCGAAATATACCCTCACTTATTTCACGCCAGAATGTCGCTTTCTTCGACGGCTTAATGAATATCGCGGTCACCGACGCGCAAATGGCTTTTCTCACATTCATTCACTTCCCCAAAAACAATTACAGTCTTTGTCTCGCATGTCGCAATTCGTCTGGTATTTACTTTCACGTGATCATTCGGGCCACATCATTATTTAGAAGATACGCGTCAAAAATTATGGTTCACGTCACGTCAAATGCCTTAACATGTCAAAGGGGCGAACGTGTAATCAAATTCACAGAGCTAATCGGGAGTTGCAAAGTCGCCGGCGTGAAGAGTGGGATCATTTGTTTGGCACCAGCGTGTGCATCCCGTGAAACGAGCCGGATTCTCAGGCTTAACGTGAACTTATGCACCGAAATATTCAAATCGAGCTGAAAAGAACTTGATAATTCCCGAGATTGAATTTTGAATTATGCGAGCGTGTGAAATTGACATGCTCGACTATTAAGTTATCCGCCGCGAGTGCAGCCGGGGTATTAAGGCGCCGATAGCACCAGTGATTAATCATACAACGCGTCCTACAAATCAGCCGGATTTGACGCCGCATCAGGCGCGTAGCATGACGAACGCGAAAGCGCGAATCACTAATTTTTCTTCGTTTATCAAGATGAATTGTTGTTATTAATGGTTAACTGAACAACGAATCGCAATGTGTTTTATCAAGAGTAAAACAAAGCATATTTTGATTTCACGAGCGATATATTATTTTTCTGAACCTCAAAAAAAATCTTTGTCGGTAAAATTAATCATTAATAAATACATTTTTTCAATGAAAAATCAGAAAACTTTGAATTAAAACAAATACACTAAAATTTCAAATAAAAACATTCCAAAGTGATTATAGAGAAAAAAAGATTCCCTGGAAACATCAATTGTTTTTCACATACGTTTTACATTTAATATTTATTAATAGGGATACTGCTCCCAGATCTAATCACATATCGCATTGAATAAACAAGTAGAAGTGAAAACATTCGCACTGTCAATTAGATAACTGTGTGAAGTAAATAGAAAAGTTTATTGGCATGCGCCGCGGAAAAATACAGGATTATATTTGAGAGCAAATCAACGGCGTCCGGTTCACGGGGAGAAATTACTGATGATACCGCGGCAATTTACCGCCTTGTCTAGAATAGGAACATGTAAAAACTCGCGTCTCTTTTTTTCTGAAATAAGTCGAGAGGAGGTGCATATAACCTTCCCGTACGCCACTCGATTTTACAATGCTAAATCGAATGCTCGTCAGTGTACGCGTACAAATTACTGCAGCAGCGCGGTGTAAACCGAAGAATTTACGTGCTACAAAAAGCGCGGCATGGAATTATATTGGAAGGGAGTAAGCCGGGGTTAGACACCGGGGTTAGATTGATAATGAGTCAGCGGTATTCGAGGTTTTGATGGACTAACGGTTCTACCTTTTTGAATGCGAGGCGTGGATGAGCTAACTCGAACTGAGCTATCGTGTCATTTGATAATTTGCAGTCAAACATCCTGAGAGTTACGTTAATAATGCATGGTAACATGAGTTTCGCGCAAGATTAACGATACTAATTGACCATAATCTTAGCAGTGTGCATCTAATTTCTACGTCTCACTGACCAGCGAAGGTAATGCAGTTTGGTAATTTCCGTCGAGAGGGAGTTAGTTGTTTAGTCATTACTGGCCTGTGTATATGAATTAAAAACTTGTTATGTCAAACTATAAAGGAAATTGGATAACATTTTATAAGGCGTTTAATTTAGTTTTTATGTTGATGAATAGAGTCTTATCGGTCACGGATGCAGTTTCTTTTTTGTAAATGATGAATGAAAAATTAGTAAATTCAAGCTCCTAAGATATTTATATTTTAAATCGAATGTGATTTTTAAGAATTTCATCGTTCAAGCATCAAAAGACGGTGGGAGGAATTACCATTTAAATAATTCTTACACGACTTTGCGCAAATTAATTTTGATAGAATTTCGTGCCACTATTTGAAGTGTGTTAAATCTATAATCGAGAATTACAACAAAGATGTTTATCAGATTGTTGTCTGATATCAGATTAAATTTCGAATAGGATTCCTGACATAATTCTGCCAAGTTCCTCAATCAGAATCCGCATTTGAATGCTGATGGGACTCATATTTTCCAGTTGCACAGCGTCTATTTATAATATGAATTATATTTTCGTCTGTTTATTTAATTAATCAGATGAAATTAATGTTGAATTCATGCAAGTTTTAATTCAAAGTTTTAATTCTCGCAATTTGTTAGAATGAAAATTTTTTCTTTAGTCAAGTCTTCTAGAAATAATGTTTTGAAAAAAAGTTGAAAATTATACCAATCTGAATAAATCAAAAACTTATCTGTACGAATAAATTTCATCAGTTTCTAACAAAAAAACTGATCATATGCATCACAGTTTTGATGTATTGGAAAAGAAAAGCCATAAATCCTCAAAACTTCATGAAAACAACAAAAAAACAGCTCCACATGCTAATTGTATCTAATATTCTTCGACTGGTATAATTTGGCGAAGCCTATCCCACACTCCAACCGTTAGCGAATGCAAAACCTAAAAACCGCCATATTTCACGAAACTGCACTTAGGGGACCACCCCGAACCGCCTCGCCCATATTCCCGAATTAAATCAGCCCAAACTTTTCACCAGGCTCACACGTAAAGCTCACACGTACAAGGAACCTGTATAATCTCCCTTCAAAAATAATAAAGATCTACAAGAATTGCGCCCTTCGTAACCCACTCATACATAATGAACGATCGAACATTTTTCATTGCCTTTCACTATGGACGCACACTTTTGTCAGTCCCATAATGAAGACGGAAATATGTCTCTAATTAATCCACAGTTGTACCATAGACGAACACAAGTTCACAGATTAATTTGTGCAGCCATTAGCGTGATCTTTGCTCGATCCCTCGAGCAAATCTTCTTTGAGGGATTACAATTAGTAATCAGCTCTTTACTCCAGGATTATTATGAATGTGATCGCATTGTGCAGTCGCGTTGTTCTGCGCGCTTTGTTTGATTTTAAATAATGATTGGCGCTCGCGATGACCGCGCGTATTCGCAAATTCCAGGCCCTCATCGCCGCCGATAATACCGAGCGCGTTCATTTGCATGCCGATCAATGCAGCTTTGTTTCTCTTGCCCCCCCCCCTCCCCCCACTCCCAAAGCGCCGATGAATATTTTGAACTTGCACGCGCGCCGCTCGAGCTACCGCGTTACGCCGAGTATACGATAATTACCGTTGCTCGAGCGAATCATTTCTCATCGCAATAACGAAGCGTAACGCTAACAATTAATTTGTGTGTCAACACACAAGGAAGAGTACAGTTGCGCGCCCAGCGGTTGCCAACTTGGCCCGATGTGTCGCAATTTTCGACTCTCATCGGCTGGACCCTCGCGTTTGTCAACAGATGGCCGGTCATTTGATTCAGCTGTGACTATATGGCGAAAGATATCGACTCAACTGTACTACCCCGAAATGTAAATCGACTAGCTTTTTATAAAGAAATGTGTTTTGTCACATAGAATATGAGTTTAGCCGGAACAATATAGCAGACGGTCTGTTTTGGCTTGATAAAATTGATTCGATGTGGTGCATTAATACAATTCAATTGAAAGGACGTAGGAAAAAAAGAATTTTTTTTTTTTGTATAGAGAAATAATTTTTTGTGAAAAGTTTTGCCATAGGTTTTTACTATTTTTTATTCGAGTTTATTTTATTAAAAATAATCCTTCTAATTCTAATAATTTTGTCTCTCATATGAGGAAAAAAAATGAAATAAATTGTACAAAATCATTACATCAGTACGTATTTTAATACTCTTGTCGTAAAACATAAATCATATGCATCTCTGTAAAATCGTTTTTTTTTTATTATGCATACGTCTTCTGTATATAATATAGGATATGTTATTTGAGTATAATGTACGTACTTTTGCGCTTATTGAAAATTTTTCCATCTACAGAACCATCGAAATTGTAGTAAAATGTTGACAGTTTTTATATGAATTTTTTATATTTATGGAAACGTAAAAAGGAATTCAATGAGGATAGAATAACGAAGGGCGTGTACGCACCCATTTGTTGCCTGGGGTAAAATTTTTTTTGTGTGGCAGATAATTGAAGCGAATAAAAAAAATTCTTGTATGTCTTGACAGTTTGATTACTATTTTGACGACACGTATCAGACACAAAAGCCAGAAATTGATGAAATTAAAAATCATGATTTATAAAATAATATCAATGTTTGAACAAACAAATCCATTAAAATCGTTGAAACAATCATAATGAACGGAATAGCACTCGAAATCCGATCAAGTATCACGAAAACATTGCCAAACAGACGAAATATCAGTGCGATCTGAAAAAAAACAAAAGGGGTTGGGACGCGGCGGCACCCTCTTTTTATTCAAACCACGAAAATCCTCGTTGTATACCTCGGCGACCGCTCGTGCTCTCCCAAATAGCCTCACTTAAAAAACACGCTACACTAGAGATAAATCACCCGGCGCCTCCAAATGATCCTAAATTCGCCACCACACTTCGCCAGAAACCGATATATAGCCGCGACTTCCAGTGGTTAACAAAACTCTCGACCCTAAATCACATCGACCTATTATTTCACAATAAAATAGTAACAGCAAAAGTAAACCCTTAAAACTATGATTCCATTATGTGAAATTAAATGGGACGTCAACTCATAAAATCGTGATCTAAATTCATCTTTTTCAAGAAAATAAAATCTCAAGAGGAAGAGAAACACCCTAAAATGTTATGACATTGATGATATCATCTGTTGGGAGAAATTGATTCTTTATTTTTTTCGACAATATGATTTCGGCAAAATCTTTTCCTTAGCAACAAGAATAAATATAAGAACAAATGATGCAATTTTAAATTTGAATACAGAAACATTAATAATTGTTTTTTTATTTGTTTCATTAAAAAATATGTAGTGTGACTATTCTTATTCGAAAAAGTGATAAAAATGTCGAACTTTACACCAAACACAGAATTGCGTTACAACATAAATGGTAACTTGAGAATACATAGGTTTCACGATTTTTTGATAGAAAAACGTGCGTTCTTCGTAGTATTCCCAGTCATATTGAATTAATTCTACGACTCTCACGTTACGTTTAACGATATAGGTGTAAATGTTCAAATATAGCCGTCATCTAAAATTCATTTTGTTATTTTTTATTTATATTTAAATCAATTTATGTAATGCACATTTTTGTTTGTATAATTATGATGCTAAATAAAAAAAAATAACATCATATTTTTTCTCTCTGAACAACACAAATTTCAAGTTGTATGAAAATTATTTTAGTCAAAGAAATTGTATTCGTTGTAATAAATTTATGATTAGTTTGAAAATTATTCTCAAAACAATTTTTATTACAATTTACACCGAAAGTCATGCATACTTAAGAGTGAGGGAATTTATGTCTTAGTTTGTCAACCCTGTAAATGTTTTTTCTTTAGAAAACACCGCCTTTATTATCATCATTACTACTTGTTCCATTCGGAACTGGGTTGCGAAGGTGAAAAGCTTTCGAGGGTTGCTAGCTTTCGAGATTGTGAAGAAAAAGACAACCGCGGATTTACGAATAAAGAAGAAGAAACAAAGGAAAGATGGTCTAAAGGGAAAAACGCGAAGAATCGGACAAACTACCGGGTTAGAGTAGGAGAAAAAGTTTCGGAACATAAAAGCTAAACGAGAAAGACGAGATGGAAATATGAAAGGGTCGAAAATAGAAAAAGCCGCTACAAAATCATGACGTGCTCTGTTTTTTTCTTATCCTTCTCTTTCTGGTCTAGCTTTCTTCTTTGCTCTCACACGTAAGCGTGTATTGTCTGGCAAAATTCTGTGTTCGACTTTGTATACCTTTGATCGACTCATCGGCAGATGCTATAGACAGCGTATCAGGTTCTTTGATCGCTTTGTTAAATACGTTTGATTAGAAATGATTCATTATACATCAAAGAATTCATAAACGTGCTCGTAAAATTTGAAGAATTTGAGAATTGAAAAAGAAAAATCAAAAATCGTATGATAAAATATTAAATTCTTCATCTTCTTTTTTATTTTAGGTAAGAAATGATGTCTCATATGCAACTGAAATCAATTTAAAAGCAGACAAATGTAAGTTCTTATCAAAAATCTAAGATTCCGCTATACAATTTTATCAGTCAAGCATTTTCTAACCAATCTGATATATCATAGTCATAACGTTTGAAAAAATTTTTCTTTGTTTACCTAAAAGTAAGAAAAATTTTCGTTTGTACTTTATAATTACTTCATTAAAATTCAGTTCTCACCGAAGTAAAGATGAAAATTTGCTGCAACCATTATCATACCGAAGTGATAACGAACACCGAAAGAACGAAAGAACCTTTGTCTATGCAACAATTATCGTAATCACAAAACTCTGATCCTGAATGATATAAGGCATTTTCTTTAATTATTTGCAGTGATAAAAATCAATTACTTTTATTTAATTTTCATCATCAAACTCGCGCACTCATTAGCATCGCAACAAAAAAATGACAATGTATTCTGTTTGCAATTCAGTGTCTGAATCTGTTGAGCCCGACCGACTTATACTTAGAATAAATACCGGATATTTATTTCAAGTGGTCACGTACGGCGTTTTTTACGCTACAGTTATTTTCTATCCTGTCATTACTTGTATCGCCATAATGCCTTCTAAATGCGAATACGCATGTTCGTCGAATAATACACGGAGGGGAATAAATTGGCAGTAACAGTGTTCCGACCGGCGGTATACTATATCCTATACGATGCGACGTATTGTATTGTACGACTTTTTTCTGCAGATTGATACTTGAAATTGATCGCTTACGTTTATTGGCATCATTTGAGTTATTTACTTCTTCGGTTTTGATAAATTTCACTTTTGCGTTCTCGCGGTCGATATGTGGTTTGAACTCTTAATTTTCTACAAAAGAAACTGATAATAAAACCAGTTAGTGAATATAAATAATAATAGCGATCAATAATAATAATATAAGTTACTTCTCACACGAGACACGGTTTTTTACGTTTACCACAAGTCGGTGAAAAATTGCCTCTTTATAGTTCAACGCAACAATTTGTTAGCCGGGTGATTAATCCGCTGGCTCATATTGCAACGCGTTATAATTAAGTTGTGTGTTAAGAGTCTTGGCACTGTGAAATACAGATTCACTGAAATATCTCGTGATTAACGACGTTTACTATATCTCATCTTAGTTTCACTTTGTGTCATTTAGACTCCAAATAGCAGGCACTGACTTTACGTCATACGTTTTACATTAATGTATGAGTGCTAAATAAACCGGAGATGAAACTGTATTTTATTATGCGAATATACATATGATTTCTCTCCTACGAGTACTTCTACAATTGATCATGCCTTTGACATATTCAAAATTCAAATTACTGTTTAGAATAGTTTACAAGTGCATGGCAATTTAAATGCGTTAATCTTAATGAATATTAATATTGCAGCTAAAATTCACTACCAAAATTCAATTGTTCAGCTTACAATTTAATAATTTTGTAATGTTCATTCTAAATTCAACAACTTTTTCCAACCAAATAAAATTATCATTTATTTTCCATTGGTTTATACAAAACCTCTCTCGTTAAAGTCTCTCTATCGTTAAAAGTTATTTTTTTCAACTCACGTGCAGAAAAATGATAGTTTGAGTTACAATTCTCTCACTACTGGGATAACGTTAGAAGTTTTTTATTCGAAATTTTTGTCCAAATATCCACTCATCTAATACTTCTGATTTTTTGGTGAACAATTAAAAACAAAACAACCTCCGATAACGGAACTCCAATTAATCCGCCAGATAAAACGAATTACCATCAGCTACGAGATCCTCCGCGGCTTGAGTTCAACGGTCGCTGAAGGTTTAATAATACAATTAGGAATTGCACATCAAAGTGCTACGTGACCCCTTAAACTATAGTTGAACACGGCAACTTATACAAACTCCTACAGAGGCGGATCGTTGAAATATTTTTCGAGGTTTTTTCACGTTAAGATTTTTACTTCGAATATATGCCTCCGTCTGCAATAATTTATCAGACTGAGCGATATTCTATCATGTTAAAAAATACGACAAAAACAATAAGACAAACACGAAATTCGTTGAAACTATTTTAGTTAATTACTTTCTTATTTCGAGTGCAGACGCTTCGCACATTCATTTAATTTAATTAAAATCCGATCCAGTTTGAGTAATTTACTTGACTTGAATTGTAATTGATACTTCTTAACGGTAGCTGTCGGATTTTATTCCCTCGAACTGCCACTATTTCCAAACGGATCCCCAGAATCAAATGATTATTTGCTAAATAAATTAGATCTCATTAAAATCGATCGTCGGTCGTTTAAACATCTAAATTTATATTCCATTTCGATCTAACAATGTCATAGATCTATTCATAATTTCATTTTCAATGTTGAGTTTTTCAAATGTTTTGATGCCACTCGAATTAACAGTTACTACGATTAAATAATCATTTGAATAAACACGTGTTTTCGGCCTCTTCTACACTTAAATTCCTTTTTCAAATCGTCTGCTCGCTAAAAGAACCGCTACTCACGAGTTTGCCTTTGCTGTTGAAATCGTTTCATCGCATTAAAGGCAATCATTGGGCGAAACGTAACGAGAAGAGCGCGAATAACATTACAGGAACGAAAAGCGCTGAATCGTGACCGGAGTCACCGGCTCACGCGAGAATCGCGTCTTGCGCGTAACCTAACCTTTGGTCAATGAAGCATTCTTTGAACTGGGGAAAAATCGAAGTAAAATAACAAGAGCAAAGTCAGAGCAAAACGTGTGTGTCTAGTTGTTTTGGACCTGATCATCGCCCCGCTCGCGTTCATACGTGACCAATTTCGTATTATACGAGAGTTCAAGTTGGGTTTCCAACGCGGTTTTATATAAAAACGATCCAGCAATCGTATTTATTGATTTACTTCATTTTTTTAAAGACGTAAATTTGATGAAGTCGTAATATAATTTTGATTTCATAAAAAGTAGATCCAGCACATTTTTTCCCGTTTCAAACGTTACAGAAATGTGAAAATTCTTGCGTTCAGTCGACGAAATAAAACCCGAAATATATTGTTGAACAGGTTTAACGGAATGAAATTTTCTAAAGAGATTTTTTCCAAATAGACGTATGCGTTCAAATTTCCTACTCTGCGCAGCATCAAAATATAATCATACGAAGAATTTCATAAACTGTGATGCGAAGTAATATTGAAAAACATAAAAAAACGATTTCTTACGATGCCGAAGAGATGGAAATATCATTGAAGTGTTTTTCATACACACCTCTCGGTGCCAAGGAAAATTTAAATTTTCACTCAAAAGATACGATCGTGCGGTATTTTTCATCCTCATTCTGCAGTGTTTATTTTAAGCAATTGAAGAGAATCAGTAGAGCAACTGAAAATGACCAAATATCACACTCAAACAATTCGCATCAAACAATCGTCTTGGCACTTTTTCTTTCTTTGCATGTATACGATACGACTATACGAAGACGGTATCTCAGAAAAAAGTGCAAGAAAACAAGGTCTCCAGAACCTTCAATTAACAGTTGTGCCCTTTCCTTCTGTTGTTGCAGACAAACGTCGAGATAGTCGTTCTCATCTACTTTCTAAAACACGACAATACTGAAACGAACAAAACAAAAACACTATTACAGCCAGAACACAACAGTTCGTAAATCTCACGATTCGTATAGTTATTTTTACGATACAGATCGTATGCTTCAGAGGTTTAATGATCAACATCACAAATTTTACGATCTAATTACCGGAGAAGCACTCGGCACGACAAAACTGATAGCACCATTTTCATCCGACACTTGTGTCATTTGATTCCATTAACTTCGATTCAGTGGTCGAAACTCTTCAAAATCACGAGTGTTTCACGATCAAAATAAGAAAAAAAAGCAACGACGACAAGGAATGCGAAAGGTGAAAGAAGAATAAACTTTGAAAGGGACGCGGATCTGAGGAACGAAAAAGAAAACGAAAAGTATACGGAGCGACTGGCGGTAGAGGTCGGGTGAGAACCGAGCCAGGAAGTAACTCCTCGGACGACAGAATTCGACACGGATGTGAGACAGAGGTCGAGTTGGTTAAACTAAAGCGTGCACTACTATAGTGTACGGCCAAGTTTTCTTGGTGAATTTTTAAGATTGCGCATGCACGAAATAAACCAGAGGTTTGGTCAGACAAATTAATCACAGCAGCATGACGGCCGATCTTCGCTAATGAAAAGTCATTTTATGTGTTATTAACTTGCTTATTTATTTATAATCATTTTTTACGAGTCTCCTCTCTGTACAAGCTATGACAACTTTTTGGACCTACGAAACTCGCGAATTGTTTGTAATTTTTAAATAAAAATTTTTAAATAATTTTCACAATAAAATGTTAATTATAATTTTAAACCTGACATACTTTTACAGTTCAAATAATATTTGAAAAGAAAATGAACTTTATGTATTGTATCTCAATACTTCAATTAATAAATAATGGATTATGTCTTAATTACGGTCAATTCAGGTTGCAAATTTATTGCAAATGTTTGGTTCTCATCATTTTTATTGTTTGCTATTAATTCTACGAATGATTTTGTTATGTTTTGAATTTAATTAAATGATATTAATTAATTAATAAATGGTCAAAGATGTTCGAGTGACTTGAAAGTGAAAAATCTTGAACTATGAGAATATACGACTGAAAACTATAAATTTCTATTTTGCAATATTTATGAAAAAATGGATTCTTGATTTGAATATGTTGGAAACCTTTTATCTATACTAATCTAGTTTTATTTTATCTGCACGATTAAAAGCGTTTTTATGCATTGTTGAAAATATATTTATGACTGACTGAACTAAGTTACGGCTCAGATGAAATCTTCAATGGGATTTACCGATAAAATCATCCACTTTTTTCCGGGTACACTTGTAACAAACCATAAATCTTTGTGAAATTTCGTAAATGTAAAAAGCATCGTTTATTGATGGGCCAATAAATCTACATAGGAAAGTAACATTTTTTGATTCCTCATTGTTACATCATAACAAAATGTACAATGCATATAAAAAAATGTGGGTCTTGAAAACCCAATCCGTAAACGTGATGCTTCCAACAATATTCTGAAATTCTTCTTGTGTTAATCCAAAAAGTTATCATTTGTCTACTTTGCTTAAGGACTCTGACTTAGTACGATCCATTAATTTATTTATTGACGTTTCATTCGTGTTACCTGGGAAATCTTTGCGACGGTATTGGATGAATTACAAAAAGTTATCTGTATTTCTTGTGCTGTCGTCTTTTATTTCTCAAACATTAAGTAGAAGTCTGATTAAATCAATGTTGAAATTTTTGCTGGTAAATAATAAAAATAAATTTGAATCATCTATATTACAGAATAAGATATAAATTTTACACCTACAACTAATTAAACTAATCCTCGTTATTCTAATTATTGTACAATAAAATAAAAAAATAGCAAATTAATTTATTTACGGTGTTGCATTATCTCTGCTACATACATAAGCAGAAGGGATTAAATAAATTTATGTTTGGCATTTAGATATGTTGCGTATAAATGAATGAAATCACTCTTTTATTCCTTTTTAACGAACTTTATGAAAATGCGAGTTTAATTATACAGAAAATATCAAATAAATATAAAATTACAATCTTGATCAGCACAAATGTTATAAAAATTAAGTCATATAATTGATAATTACTAAACTGTCTTTGAATAAAATATCATGAGATTTTTTTTCAATTCTGATTTCTGTATATGTAATACTAAGGTTGCATTCAAAATTATATCCTTCATTATAAAATTGAAAAATAATCGTGAATGTATATTTACGTTGATGCGTTTCTCTTAATTGTACATATAATATGACCACTTCTCATTATGTGACTTGTATAGTGTAAATATCACTAATTACTCGGTTCACAAATATGATTAATGTTACAACGTTTGCATCAACTGCAGATTCTACTAGAATCAAATATACTCATATTTTTTTATTCTACACAATCTGCACTACATGAGTTTTCTCTTCAACTCGAATTTTGCAACAAAATAAAATTTGATATTAATATAGATTTTCTCTTTGATACAAAACAGTTTGGAAAAAAATGTCCATTAATCGGAGAAACCGAACCACACATTTTGAGGTCATACTTTTACCCGCTGTGCGTCTTGAACAAACGAATCGAATAAAATTTATTACTTTCTCTGGCAACTGTGCACTACAGTTTATGGTCACTACTCATATAATAACTAAACTTGCGAATAGTATCTATTATATTTCACCCTGAATATTATATTACCGTGACTTTTACTTTATAACATATCTAATATTGTTCCGTGTTCGTTATCATTTCAGCTTTCAATCAGTAATCAATTGCACGTATGAAATTTGTTTGTTTTTGTTTTTTTTTTATTAAAATGAAATGACTCCATTGGTGCATATATATTGTAAATCGATATACGATTTCCGGAATAAATTCATGCGCTCGAATGCAAATTTATAAATTAATTTAATTACGTAATTGCGCACAATCAAAAAGTTCATATAACAGAGAAAGGATCGATAGAAACTTTGTATGCTATTGTCACTCAGATTTCATTCAATATATTGAATCGCGATGTACACTCTCAGCCGCAACCAGCAAGGTGTCAGTTCCACAAGCCTGTCGATTAATAGACGTAAATCTAATTGTATGATAATATATATGAAATTAAACCGCCAAGATATCGTAGCACAACTGATACGGTAATTTATAGCATCGGAATGAATTTCTCCGCTAATCACACGAGAGGATGCAAGTATAAATAACCTGCGATTAGGATGAAATTAATCGTACATCGTAACAAAACTGGTGTATCAGATGAAATGTGTGATTAAATTAATTGCATGTTAGAACGATGAACCTGAAGCGATCAAGCTCGGGGCGGTCGAGCACGAAAAAGACGCCACGAGAGCGTTAAAATATTAACAAAAAAAAAGAAGAAAAAGAAATAACAATGAAAGACGAGAGGAGGGTGCACGAGCAGCCGCAGCGAATGAAAAAGTGAACGAAAGTTGGAAAAAAACGGAGGAAAAAGTATCAGTAATTGGCTCGGCTGTCAGTCGAGCAGTGCTCGGCAAGCGGATCGCATTAGGACCTGCGGATTCCTCCCGCGGATCCGCGCTTATTCGAACGACTGTTATCGGGTGATCGAGCCTCACATCGTTGATGCCAGCCGTCGATTATTGGACGCGTAGCAACGTCCAGCATTCTGTCGTCCGACCACGATTAATACTTGATACGTATCAATCTGTACAGCTCTCTCTCCCTCTCTTTGTTGTCTCGTGTCTTTGTTCTGCCCACCCCCAACCTATGCCAAGTCTGACAAGATTGGTCGCCTTTTGAGCAATTTGATCCACCTCTGATTAAATTTATATCCGCGGGGATAAATGAATGAGAAAAGAACGGCTTTTCATACCCCGGTAAAAAGAGGGAGAGTAACTATGACCTATTATTCATGCACTCGACCAACGGCTACGAGCATTCTTTCCTCCTGTTGTCGCCTGTTTGTTTGGAGATTTCGTTTGAACTGTGCAACAGAATGATAAAGTCAATAAAGGAAGCGGGGAGTTGTTTTGAGAAATTACCCGCGGCTCAATCTCTCCTGCAGAGATTTAATCAGATGTTCTACAATCTGCACTGTCAAATTTACTTTATGCGTTGCGAACCCGAGAGGATGGATATGAGTAATGTTTAATGAAAAACAACGGCTAAATTGGATGCTCGCTTTGATAAATTGTTTGCAGATCATATTCGGGTCGAGAGTTATTTGTTGTTGGTTTGTTTAATTTATGAATCTGCTTTGATGAATACTTTTCGCCATCGAAAAAAATCTAGCATTTAAACAGAAAGAAAAATATTATATAAGGTGGTAATGCGAATGCCAAGTACAATATTAATGGAAAAGTCAGATTTCTATTTTTTCCTCCTTTTTTTTCATAAGAGTAAGTCAACAAGTCACGAGAAGAAAAAAGATAAATAGATTTTCATATCGGCTACTTCTCATTTTCCTCGTGTTATTAATCATGATTTTAGGGAAAAAATGACCTATGTTGGGGTAAACTGACTGCACATACGCGTTTTCACATCTACAAACTTGCTGACACTTCACAAATGGTGTAATATGAGCCGAGTCTTTATAGGGTGGTTGAGACAAAATGTGAAAAATGATCTAAATTATTCATAACCATACGACGAAAGACTTTTTTCCTGTTCCTCCGCAAATGTATAATATTATGGCGTCAATTCGTTCCGCATCAGGCATCTAACTCGTGCTATTTATATTAATGAGCCGAAGTATAACTGAATGCAATGAAGAAAACGGAGGGGAAAATGATGGCAGCAAGAGGGGTTAAAAACAGATTTGAAAGAATCAGCGAGCGATGTCAAATGAGAGTGGAAGAATGTCCAACCAAGCCACACACTTGGAGTTAATTTAAAATCGTTCGTGCTGTTGTTCCAAAATTACTTTCTTCCCCTTGCACAAAAGCACAATAAAACCTCATTTATTTGAAGTAGGTTGTTACATAAGCCGTTTGTCTCGCGCACAAGGGACCCCGTCGGCGCGTGGAATTATCATTTCAACTATAGTTAACGCAATTGGTTCCAGATCATTCCCAAACTTTGACGACCGTTTGTTCGGTCTTTGTTTTAATTCAATTTGATTCAACATTTGATTGTATAGCACTATCGATTGCACCGAATAATTGCAACCGTAAAAAGTTTTCTCTTTTCAAATCTCGTTCATTGAAGTAAGACATTTTCAATCGACAATTTATTTCTCTCTTTGTTATATTTGCAGCAAACGTAATGACATGAGATACAAAAATTGAAGTAATAAAAATTCACTTTTGTTCCAATTTCTCGGCGCAGATAAGCAGAATGACGTGGCAGAGAATTCTGTGTCATACGCACGTTGCATAATTCATTATTGCTGTATTCAAGAGAACATCGCGTTGTATGTTTAAGCCGGAAGAAGGTCACGGGGCCCATCTTTGCGCGGTACTTATATACGCTCGTTGCAAGAAAATCACGGTTAATTAAAATGCTTGGTAGGGGTCCGGGAAGCGCGCATTCCCGTTTCCCTGTTTTCTCGCTTCTTAGCAATGAGAAGCATGATTTTTCGTTTTATACATAAATTTTATAAGTACAAAACGAATATAACGCCGTGCGATACGCGAACGCAATTTCGCGACGCGACATTTACGCGACGTTGTTACAAAAATATAACACGACGGCGCTTAACGTTCAGGTGATGCCGTCAGCCTCCCGTGGAAGCGTTGACGAGAT
Source organism: Trissolcus japonicus (assembly GCA_030522925.1). Lineage (NCBI taxonomy): Eukaryota > Metazoa > Arthropoda > Insecta > Hymenoptera > Scelionidae > Trissolcus > Trissolcus japonicus. The sequence goes on along the minus strand of JAPYZS010000281.1, from coordinate 11,094 downwards.
GTTAATAATGTTACTGTCAATCTCACACTTTTTTTCTGAAAGCTGTGACAGAATGAAAAGAAATAAAAAAAGAAACTTTCTTAATTTGATTTTAGAAAACACGTTTAACTTAATATTTCATTGCGAACATTTTGTAATTATAAATTGAAGTTATTTATCAATCGATCAGATATATACGACATTGCGGATACATCGCCTGAACTCAGATCGATTCACCCAAATTTTATTAGATCTCATCGTGCATTATCGATTTCTCGTGATTTATATACTAGTTTTCATATTTTAGAGGAAAAGCGCACTCTTCCCTGGCAAAAATATTATTTTATTTTCGTAAAACTTCGAGTCTGGTGGACTTTATTAGATGGGGCGGGCGTCGTTCTGCCATAAGAAATTCGGAGTAATTTTGCATGAGCCGACGTCGTTTCGTCTGTAACGGTGATTGATCCGAATGACGAAAAATAATGAGATCAAATGTAATCGGCAGGATGTAACGGATTTAATTCCGTCATTTTACGACGTCATAAATCGTAAAGCCAATCTAGTAGTCTTGCTTCATTAAGACGACGTCGTCTTTCAATAATGTAGCGCGACGCCACGAAAAGGATTCACATGGATCTTGCGTCTTTATATCTATGAAATGTCCATAAAAGCCTTAGCACTGCCAATATTTTATCGACAGTTCTTCATCGTTGACGATGTAGATGAAATCAAAAGTATTTTATACAACATTTATAACAGATTTTTTTTCTACAGACCAAAAAACTTATTTTCTTTATCAGTTTAATGAATTTTAAAATACTGTGATATTTATTATACATATATAATTATACATTTGCATATTTATAGCGTTTTAGATAAAAAAGATTTGATATTCTAAAACTGATAAAATAAAAAGATTGTCAAATTTTTCCGTAAACACTTTTTAAATATTCTCTTGAACTTTTGTCAAAAATAACGTAAAAACCGTTTGAGTTCGATTGAAAAGAGTGAGAAAAGAATACAATTCGAGCAATGTAAAAAATCACGTGTTAATTTTCAAAACTAACTTTTAATGAAACCGATCAAGTCAGGACAAAGTGGGATGCCGTAGCTCGCGCGTCAATCCCCTTAGCTTAAATGGATTTCACTTGTAACACAATTCGGACCAAAGAAAAAACCTTAAAAAATGCACGTGTGACTAATAAGCTCTAGTAACAATGCATGTCGAACACTGCATTGAAGCTATTTTTTTTGTTCATTAATCTCTAGACTTGTTGTTTTTAAGTACATTATCGTGTTAGAAAATATTTAACGTATAATACATTAAGAAGTTGATTTTCTTGAAATAATTTTGTTATGAAATGTTAAAAGATTAATTGATCAAATCATTCAAGCGACAAAGAATTTCCTTTAACATGTGACTTCAAAAGTAAACGCACGGTTGCACATCACCATCATAGCAGTGGAAAGTGTTCCTCTTCGCGAATTCATTTCACTTCAAATGAATACTTGTTGGACATCAACATGAGTGCAAGAAGTGCATGAGCTTTCGAATTTCTTGTTCCACTCGCCCCCGCATAAAATCCGAACAAAAACAAACTTGTGCCCAATTGAAATGTCGTTTCACATTTATGACGCTCATTTTGGTGCAACATTCTTTTTCATTTCTACATCACAATTCCAGATTGTTTACAACCTCGCATGATTTGTATTTATTGCATTTTTAAACGCTTTTTGTAAGCATAATAAAAACTCTGTTTTTAGGTCTTTTAGCTTGGTTCGTTTATTATATATACTTTTGTAAGAATGTTTTCATGTCATGCAAATCAAATTTAATATTATTTCAAGAATGAAACTAAAAATAATTAACAACCATTCTGTTGTAAATAGAGACTTTATAACATACTTTAGAATATTTCGTGCAGGATTCATATTTTGATGAATACATTTTCCAATTTACTAAGAATTTAAAAAATTTAATATCTCTGTTGAATATGGGTTCCTCGGAATTATTTATTAGTTACGACATTTTCATTTTTTAATATACGATCTAATACAAATTTATTTTAATAATTTTGACGTTAACATTCTATTAAATTGTTTGTTCCCTTATTTTTGTTTTAGGTAAGAGAACAAGGATCAAAAATTGAACAAAAAGCTTAAATTGAACCTCTTATACACGCGAGAGATAGTAAAATTTAGAGTAAGTAAAATGTTGAAACAAAATATACAACAGCTTTATATCGACGAAAGGATGGGGATAGAGAGTCTCCACAAATAACAAAGTTTCATTGACACAAACGTGGAAAATATCCATATAATGAATTTGAAGAACAATTCGATACTGAAAAAGTTTAACAAAGCCAAAACACCTTCATTACTGCTTCGGCATTTACCAAGCTCTTGCATTTGAAAAGTCGCCGCCGCTCGTTTTCATCGAAAGACAAAGCGATGCGAAAAAAATTACAGAGGAAGCGAAAGGGGTAAAATTATATTACATTCCATGGACATATTTTCACCGGCGACTCAAAGTGAGTTTTTCTGTGGACCGATGAAAATGTTTTGTCGAATTATACGCGTTTGTTTGTCAACCTTGTTTTCAGGAATCAATGAAACTTGGTCTGTCATAGTTTGTCCGTAGTACAGTCACACTTTTGTTCCCTTTTTTTATTTAACTTTTTTCATCTTTTCTGGGTGTAACACGCTGCGGACAAATATAGTGGGGCGTTTTATCGTGCGTGTTTTGCATTTTTAACGCGCGCAAAAATAGTGTGTCTCAGAGAGAAACACCTTTGTCCGTTTGAGCGCGTCCGCCATTTTGGCCTTTTAATTGCACAGGGTGGAACGTGATATAATGTACCGCGATGCATTACCGATAATAGAATGTTTATTCGCAACACGAGTCACTTGTTTTGACACCGACACAAGTTTGCCTTGGTACGATTTGAGAAGACGTATCAGCAAATTGAAGAAAAACATAAAAATCAAATTTGCTGGCAAATTGAGTTCAGATAAAACGTTTGATTTCTTAAACCCATCAAAAACTTAATAAACTGATGCACCCGCACGTTACACTACATTATATGCAACTTCGAATTCCTAGCTTAGCACTTTTTTTTCATTTTTGTCGCTGTTTATTACGCCGCACATAAAGAGTTCCGTGATATAATTTCACTGTAGTGGAAAACTCTGTTATATCTTCGCAAGAATATTGTGCTGAATAATTGAAAATTGCAAAATTGTATACAACGGGGAACCATCAACGCAAATCCCCTTTGACCGTGCGGCAAACACACATACGAGCACACCGATGTCGTATAAAACACGAGCAAACAGTACTGGAATAACTTTTCATCTAATGAGGTTCTCCGAGCACGTTGAGTAGATACGCGCTTTCAATTACTACCTGCTCCTGCGCCAACTGATAAAGATGGTCAAATCTTGTTTCTTGCTTGGGAGAACAAAAAAATTGTGAAAAAGTGCGAAAGATTGCAGAGAAATAAAGAAAATGAACAACAGAAAAAAAAATGCTTTCGAACGGTGTGAAAAACAAAATCATATGAAAATCATGGAAAGATTATAATAGGCCCGATACAAAATTATAAGTGATGAGAAGAAAAGATGCCAGGGAAAATTAATGGACTGTCAAGAATTTATACTAATTCATTAAAATTGTGTGGGTTTTAATGAGAAATATTAGACGAGGAGTATAGATAAACTCAATAAAAAGGCTGCCGAATTGAAATAGCCGCAAACAATTACGAGGTGGATTTCTTAGACAAGCTTTTACGGTGAAAGGCAAATAACGTGGCTTATTTGGGAATATTGACAGTTTTCCTGTTCAGTTTTTTTACACCCACTTCTATTACACTCGGTTATATACTTTTTCACCTTGCGCGTTGCGTAAAGCTTCATGTACAAATCTGATTAAAAAATGTTCAACAAAAACATAAAATGAATTTTTTAAATGTACCGATCAATTGAATTATTACAAAAAAAATTGAAATATTTTGCTGTTACTACGCTTGATCATGATTTTTAAATCGAATAACTCATTTAAATTACAATATTTTGTCGCTTTTGTAAAATTGTCAGCCGCTTGATTGACTTGCCAAGATAAATTTCATTAACTCATCACAAGATATTAACGCCATATCGTTTTATTTGCTAAGCATGATGTAATGACACTTTGAGAGGCGATTAAATCACCACGTGAACAAGTGTCTTCACTAAATCTGACCGTCGTAAATATAAATACAAAATAATATCAAATTGAACGCGTGATACGGGACAAAGAATGTTGGTGCAATAATTATCCTATTGAAGCGCTGCAGAGTGCATTGTTATAGAGTTTATCTACTACAGTGTCCGCCCACGGAGCATAAGATAAATCCTAAGATTGCTCGCATGAGATCATCATTTGAATGCATACTCCAAGGGTCTCAAATTATAATTCGACCCACTGTCTTGCTAGCGAAACTGCAGAAAAACTGAGTGCTAATTGGCATACTTTTGTTGCACGATTTTTATGTAATAATCATCTCGCGCAATCGATTGATACCGTTTTGAGTTAATTAAAACTTTCAACTAATTTGTTCGAATTTAAACTGAAACTTTGATTCGCGGCCGAGCAGTTTTTCATAAAACATCAACGCCGGCGAAAAATCGCAGGTTCGCAGTCTTTTTATACAAACGTACACATAATTCCTGGTGAAGGATTTTAATTGGGCCAATCTGACGCGGCGTTTGAACGCTCATCAACATCTTCGTTTTAAGCCACCTTTTTTTTCCTAGTCTTTTTGTTTTATTGGACTAACCGGACTAGATTGAAAATAAATTAGTGAAAAAATGAAATTGTATACTCTGCTGGAAAATCGTTCATATAAGATTACGTAATTGGGTTTTACGAAATACCCTTTCGTCCTAATTTCACGTCATAAACAAGTCCGATCGTTATTGAAAATGTCGGCATTGTCCCCGCTCGTAATTATCTCGCGTATTATCGCTTAATTATGATGTAACTTGCTCACTAGGTCGTCGCTTTGCCACGACTATTACGGATTTAACGTAACCAAATCCATATATTATTGTTAACCGGTTGACGTTTGATTTTCCAGCGAATCGAGCGCCGCGCGGCTAAAGAAACGCACGGAGCCTTAAACGGAGAAAAATTCGATTGCGTCAGGCGTATTATCAATTGGCAATAAACATTTCGGTTTTATTTATTCGTCAATTAAGCATCCATCAAAAGCTAGATGTCAAGAAATAAAACAACGACCGGTGCGCGTTATTTTAATCAGCCAAATCGGTCGGATAAAAGACCTTTGATAAAACAGAATGAAACGGTTTCCAGTTTGAAATTCACAGTGTTAAATTACTTCATTAATTCCGCTATTTACTTCTCGCAATAAATTTATTCGATTAAAGATAAACTACTTTAAGAGAGGTATCACATTCTGTGCCATAACTCTTCTTTTTTTTTTATTTCTATTTTTTTTCTTATTTAGTCTCCATAGCGACCCACAGCTCGCGCACTCCGTTTACAGTGCGATGTCATTTCGAAATGAAAACACGCTTGCATTGAATTTTCCACATTTTTCGAGCTTCACACGAAATCCATAAAAATACTTTTGCCAACCTATCTATTATGCAAGCATCTTTGTAACAGTTTCCTGAGATTTGTCCGTTGGCAGTGCGCAGCCGCAAAGTATATATACAGTTTGAGATGTAAGTGTTTCTTTCACGCAGATATCTCTATGGTGTGACGAGTTATTGACGAATAAAGTACTAAACGCCATGAGTGATTTTGCATGTGACTGAGATTGCATGGTAAACGCCAATGATTACGATAATTATCATAATTAAGTCGTCTTATTATTCATGGGACTTGGACTCGTCGGTAATTGTAGGTGACGTTAATTTTTGTCCCGCGCGCCATGTATATTAATTAAAACGGACAACGGTAATATGTTACTTAGCACAGCTTGGTTTTTGCTTGGCAAACAAGAAATTGGAACATGAATCACAATATCTGAGCAGGATGGATCGAAAAGATGCGTCTCGCTTCAGGTATGTGTGTTGGCGTGATAAAAAGCCCTTGCCACGGAAGATCCACCGACAGTTACGAAAACGCGCATTTGTTTCGTCAGTTATATTCATATAATTTCACGTGATTGCCGGTTGCTTTGCGTAATGATGTGTTTCTGTGAGGAAAACAATTATGCTCCTACTTGACAAATTATGTGCAATTGTTTGTAATTACCCAGGATTATGGTGTTTTTGATTTTCCTTGCCACGATCTTGTATAATTATATATGCGCATAGTTTTTAATTCTGAGGCGTTGTGAGAACATTTTCAAAGAGAATAGATGAAATTTTTCATTTGACAAAAATCTATATAAAATATTTGAAAAGAAATCTAAAAACCATCTGATGATCGTTTTTTAATAGTAAATAGCACGATTTACTTGTGATTTATATTAATGCGTTAAAGAAATGAACGAACACCGGAACAGTATTAAAAATACCAAATTGACACCGTGACGTTGTAAACTTGGCACATAAATTTTGTAGGTTTTGCATGATGCAGTGTAAAATCAACATCATTTACATGTTGATGCATGATATTATGCTTGCATGATTTATTTGTAAATTTTACACTCCTATTTTCCCGACATACAATAACACCGCAACTGAAATATTGCTTAGAACGAGATGGGCAGCAAAACCATTATTTCCAAATATTGATTGCTTCAAAATTACAAATTTTAATGTCAGCAAAATTTAAGACGGTGTCTTTAATTGCTGAAGTAATTTCTGATTCGTAATCGAAGAAGTGACCCGAATTACAGGTATCCTTTTAAGTAGAAAGAAAAATTGAAATACTGATTGCAGACACGTAACTCAAACAAATTTTCATTTGACGTTGCATAATCTCGAAAACTGTATCTAAAAATGTGAAATATTAACTCTTCTCTTGAATGATGTTCAGTAACGATTTTCAGACGATTCCATTGCACAACCCTAACATTGTCGTGCACCTAGCAGACTCTGAATTATTCGACAACTTCAACCGGACAACCTTGAGAAATATATTTATATATAGATAAGAAAAATCTTTGAACGAAAAGAAATTACGTTTTGCAAAAATATAACTGCCCTCTCGAATATTTTCAAGCCACTGATCTGAATAATCTCACGCGAAACTGAAATGTCAATGATGATTATAATTTTTGTGCGTGTCTTTGCATTGCGGCCGACATTGCAGCTAAGTCCGTGACATTCCCGCGATATGCCCTCGACCCTCGGGCCAGCACAGTCCCTCTCTCGTTGCGGTCGAGCGTTTGCTTCTCTTTCCCTTGCGTTCTCTCTTTCCCGCGGTCAACTCCATCTCGTGCGCTCTCCGTTTCAGCTCTTCGCGCTCTCTCGGAATCCACTTTTCAGCGAAAGCATAGAATTCCTGCTGGAATTGGCTTTATAAAACCGGTTCTCATCGTGCGCGATGCACTGCGCTCCTCGAGCCTCAAAGATAAATCTGCAAAAAACGTTACACGCTGCAGCAAAGCTCTGACAAATCGCTCACACTAAATGACAATGCAGATTCTTGCGTAAATCACCTTTGTTTTTGTTCACTAATTATCTGCTTTCACGTTAGATAAATATCGACAAGCGTTCATATTTTTTTTTCATCGCAATAAAAATAATGCTTCCGTCTGCAAAATAAAATTAAAACTGAAAATTATAACACAATAAACAGTTTATTTCAATAAAATATAATGAAATAATACAATTCATCGAAGAATTTCTGTTAAAAAATTAATATTAAAAATATTGAATGTTGTATAAAGTGTGTGCTTTTTTTTGAAGAAGGAGACGTTAAACGATATTATAGTGATTAAATGTCAACTTTGATTGATGATTAATTCGTGCATCCAAGTATGAGTTTTTTTCAATCCTGATAGCCGACGTATACATTAATTCTACAACCAAAGTGATTAACCCAAAATCCCTTTTGCCTGCACGACACGGTCAAAAGCTCTAGGGTATCCATCTTAAGACACGTTGTTTACACGCCAAGCGGCTTTTGGAAGTTACGTCAAAATATATGTTCCACAACAATGCCGACTTTGTTGCGTACTTATGCGCTCGTTTGAGATATAAAGTATCGTAATAGTCCGGAATTGTACAGTTGTTCTGAACTTTGAAACTAGAATGACCAAGCACGTACTGATTTCGGGTAATAAAATAAGCCAGAAAGGTTTCCTGTTTAAAATCAACAGACTCGACGTAATTGATTTGAGTTATATATTAATTGTAATCATTCTCTATATCTCATTAAAAGATATTTGATTATAGGAAATTTTTTGAACAATGATTTTTCCTCTGAGAAATCTTTTGATTAGTAAAAAAAGAAATTGTACAATAAATAATTTCATTAGAATTTCGAAGTTTAAAAAAAATCAGTTTCTGCTCTGATGGTGATGCAATAGAATGGTGTTGTATTAAACACTTGATCGAGCAGATAAACTGGCCACTGATAACGAGCAAAAAAGCGCAGGCATATAGTTTGAATTCTTGTTTTGAGCGATGAAAGTAATAATATGTTTACAGTTTGTTATCCTGTTGATCGCGATTATGTAGGGAAGTGTGTCAGTGCGTTTCCTTTCATCGTGCGGGCGGCGGACGGCTCGGATTGAGAAAGTCAACCGCGCGCGACACCAAGTTTGGACAAAATGTCGCACCGAGCAAAAAGCCGATCCATCCCGAACGCCACTACGAATAAGGGTTTATGTGAAAACCCATTTGTTAGCGCGGCAGATTTGAGCAAAAAAAAGGATGAAAGAATTTTCTGCCCTCTGTATTCAACTAATCCAACCAACGACAAAATAGTGCGCACATTTTTATTGACGCACTGATCCGAAAAATTGATTGCGACGTCGATGAGACTTTTTTAAGGGTTGGGCATTTGAATTGTTTGGAATAATTAAAAGTAGTTTAGTTCGATGCATAACCATCCTTCAGTAAATTTCCCATTCAATATTGGTTCATTGAATGCTCATTTTTCATTTTTTTTTAATTTCAATTAGTCATGACCTTTTATCAAAGAAAGTGTCATATATATACTATTCCATCTATACGAATTGAATTTGAAACTTTTGATCCATTTTCAAGCTGTTTAATATTAAACTCTTCGTACATATCCTATAGCAAATGGCAAAAGTAACTTTAATTAATACATATTTTTAATTTAACGTAAAATACGAATTAATAAATTGTGCGATGCATAAAATACTTGCAAAAAAGCTTTCACTTTTTTATTCATTATTATGAGCCAAACAGTTTCTGGAATTGCAAAAATAAAAAGAAACTTTATATGTAATACTTCTAATGTGATCATAACAGAATATAATTATTTATGCAATCATAAAATGAATCGTAACATTTTTTGTATCTTTCAAAATAATCCCATTTTGCTTCATACACTGAGAGAATTGCACTTTAAATGTTAACCCTATAAAAATCTCTATATATTTTTCCGTTAAAATTTACGTGAAATTTTAAAATGTTCTTAATGCAAAGAGATCATTTATAAGAATTAAATTTTACGCGTTTGGTCAATTGATGTACATTATTATAACTAATTGATGTAATAGGTGAAAAGAATTACTTCAAATGTCATGTCACTTAAAGCAGATCCGATGGATGGTTCGAAGTTAAAGGCAACGTCACAGAACAATCTTGGATCTGTTCCAAAGACATATCCTGAGATATGGTTTTGTGCGGCATGGACGCTAAAGACTTGAAACGTGTATGACCTGATAAGAACCTGATCTTCAATCGCCCTATCACTTCAAAGCAATTACAGATCACGATTACTTGATCCCATTGTGTAGAAGAATTACTTTCAAAAACCTTTATTAATTCAAATTCATGGAAAATATGCAGATTAATATTATAAATATATAAAATTTGAAAAGAATAATGATCTTGCTTACAGTGTACTTTACCTTGGTAATTATTATAATTTGAGTGGCGATTTTCTTACAATCCCTTTTTAATTAAAACGTCTGGTACACTACGTATAGAAACCCAGAGAACTAAACTAAAATTTGTTGATTAAAAGTTCATTTAATTAATTGTTTTTCAGCGGATTCGTTAAATCACTAATGAAAATTATCATTGATGAAAAAAATGGATTTGAAAAAAGGCGAAAAAATGAACAAATTTCAATAAAGCAATAGAATTTTTTATTTGTAAAAAAAAATTTACAATAAATAAGCGAGGACTATTCTTTTTTATTATGTAAAAAAACAAATTGGCATAATATAATCAAAATCAGATATCCATGTATAAATAAAATTTCTTTTCGTTTGATTCCATTCTACAGCTTGTGTATAAATCAAATTTACGCTTCGAAATCTTGTTATTCAACTACAAGAGCTGTGTAAATCTAAACTGCGTTAAAGCAAAACACTTCTTGTTACCTTTTTCGGGCGCTGTCTGAGAATGATAAAAGTCGAACGATTCGTCGAAAACGTGCTCGTGCTGAGTTTTACGATTTCATATTATTTCGTTAGACTTGAACTGGACGCGCGCGCAGCTTTAAGAAATTGCTTCAGCAGAAAGAAATCTATATCCCAGTCGCAGCAGTGCATCTTCCTCTATTCAAGTACCTGTAATATCCTCATAAAACCACGCCAAGTTGAACAAATTACAGCGCGAGAAAATATGGTTAGTCAAAGTGACCGTTGTCATAGTATAGCACAGTTCGTTTTCATAATTATTAAACTATTTTACTTTGACATTAGAAAACAAATGAGCCCTTATACAGAATTAAACTCGAACAACTATCGAATCACAAGTAAAACCATGTTGTTGATTTATTTAAAATATTCACAATACTACATATTTTAAATATATTTTTAATATGCAAAATAATTTATAAATGATAATAATTGCGCAAATGTTAATATGTGAAGTGAGCCCTACTCATAGAAATTTTTATTCAAAAATATATAAAAATTCAGTAAAACTGAAAAGCATGGCCAAGTACGAAAAAAAAGTACATGATATCATACCTTGTTGTGGTCAAGTACAAGATGTTTCATGATTTGT